>KL274570.1:0-12088 GCA_000699545.1 Podiceps cristatus | reverse complement strand
GTCTATCTTTTTTTAATGTACAATAACATAAATAATACATATAATGTATATGTGCACACATTCACTTTTCAGAAGAAAGCTTGCCAACATTATAAATTTTGATTTGACATTTGATATAGTTAGGCAAATTGCTCTGTGTGATATTTTATCCTCAGGAATGGCCTTGCTTGTAAGAAGGGTTATATTAGCTTTTTGGAGTCTGGGTATCTACCCTATTGACTTGCTGGAAATAGAAATAACAGTAAAAGAATCCGAGGGCAAAATAAGTAAGGAAGGGACAAATAATGACTAAAATTGGTTGTGAGACATTTTATTTGGATGCCCCATCTTTTTTTTTTTTTTTTTTTTTTTATTTATTTATTATTATATGACTTGTTTCTAAGAGGTCTTTCTGATAGTTAGGCATCTCAGAATGGAACCCAACAGAAGGATCCAACCTAATTAGATATTGACTACCCTAACTCTAAGTTTCTTGGAGTGCAAAATTTTGGTTTTAATAAATATGCAGTGATATGTTTATTTATTATTATATGACTTGTTTCTAAGAGGTCTTTCTGATAGTTAGGCATCTCAGAATGGAACCCAACAGAAGGATCCAACCTAATTAGATATTGACTACCCTAACTCTAAGTTTCTTGGAGTGCAAAATTTTGGTTTTAATAAATATGCAGTGATATGTTTTGCTGTGCTTTTTTTTTTTTTTTTTTTATGCAGGGTATGACAGTTCACAAGAAATGGAAATATGAAAGATAAGGGAAATCACTGTTCTTTCTAGGAAATTTACTGAGGGGTATTCCCCTTCCTTAGGACTGTAATGATTTACATGCTGAATAAAATAAGATTATAAATTTCAAGTATTTATCTCTTTAAAGTTCTTTGAGAAAAAGTTGAACTGTTTAGAAAGGATGATTCAAATGAAATTCATCCACAGTAAAACTGAAACACCTTCTGTTACAATGTGACTAAGTAACCACTGAATAAAAGTGGCTTGTATTTCAACATTTTTTTTTTTCCTTTCAGTATGTTTTCCTTCCTTTCTTTTCCCTCCTTCCTTGTAACCACTAGACTACAAGGTAGTTTTATTTTAAGTGGGAAAATAAGTTACAAACTCTGTGGTAAGTAATAATAGTGAGAAAAAGAGTTTTGGATCCCAGTTCCTTTATGGTTCCATATATGCTATATGGTTTGATAAAACTTTATTGGATGAATCTTGAAATTCTTAGCACAGCTTAGGCTCATTAGTTTCTAGTTATGTGACTTGAAATGATCTTTAAATTATGAAGAAAGTAGTGAATGACAGCAGAAAAGGACTCCACCCAGAAAAAATAAAGTGTGATTATATATTGTATAGAAGAAAAAGAGAGAAAACATTAATGAGTGATGAAGTGATTAAATTTTGACATGTACAAATTCCCTCAGAGATCTTCTGTGCCTACTTGATTCATGTACTGGATTGATATTTTGATCGCTTGATATCTATTGTATTATTGATGCACTGATGGCTTTTAGAAGACTGATCATATTCTCGTTACTCACTACACACAAAGGTAACCCAAATAACCATTCTTGAAGAATAATAAACCTAAAATGTGAAATTCTAAAAACAAATACAAAAACTATAACTATTTGTAAACACCTCATATGTAATGAGACAGATTCTGTCTGGGAAAATCCCAGTAAGCTCAATAGAGTAAGTTGAAATATTTATGCCTGTAGTATCATAATATCAAAGTACTTGCTTTTGAACATATACTTATTGTGTTCCTAATAAGCAAACTGAAGCATGATTTCTATTAACAAACCATTTTACTGTTTTATGTTGTATATATACTATGCTATACATAATAAGGTTCTGAAGAATTCAGAAAATACCTAAGATGTTTTGTTTTGTTTCAGAGAAATAGTAGAAAGATGTAGTGATATCAGCCTGAATTTTCCAGACTGCAGAAACATCAAAGCAATACAAACAAAATTTCTGCTAGCCATGACCTTGATTTTAGCAATGTATATATTTCAATCAGGACTTGCAATGTATATATTTCAATCAGGACTTAAAGCACTGTGGGTCAGATAGCAAATACCCTATAGGTTTTATTCTGTAGCTGAAATTGTAAACATCATTATCTTTTCAAAGGAGTTCAAATATGACAATCATTAACTTTGTGCATCCAGCACTGCATGTTAATTTGACAGGATCAATACATGTTGCAGCAAATTTGCACTGATCTTACTGCTTATTTTAAGGAGGAAATCTCACAAATATATTAACTTTTCCAGAATATGCAGTAAATAAATATATAATGAATGTTAACAACAAATATTTCCAACATCTCAGCAAATTAATACAGAGATAGAAAGAACTTTATAGTCATACAGAAACATAATGAACTTTATAGTCATAATGCAGAAATCAGAGCTAGAGTTGGTGGAAATGACAATAAAGGAATCAGTTAAATAGGTTTAATAGAGACAGGGTAATTTAGGTATTACATGTAATGACATGATAAAATTCTCCATCATTGAAATTCTCAAGTCCTTACATGGTGTACAGTTGTCTTCCAGCAGAATCCTCATACAGGTTCCATGCTAGTACAGGTGAGTTTATGAGTTATGCAGAGACTTCAAAAATTCCTCAAGGACTTCAGTATGCCTTATAATCTTTTATTTGTGCCTATAAAGAAAGGTGGCAAAAATGTATCTGAGGTGTACATGTAAGCAGCTTGAATTCTTTTGGTTGTTGAAAAATAATCTATTTTTAAAAAAAAAAAAAAATAGATTTTGGTAGATTATTATTCAATTCCATATATTTTACTAAAGCTCTACCTGTGTATCACATTTATTCTGACATCTTTATCAATATTCCAGTAATAAAAATGTCATTTCTTAACTGAAAACAGGAACTTTGTAAGAAAATTAAAAGCAACGTTGCTGTGAATTAGTACAGAAAATGTTGTGAGAAATAAACCTAATCCAAACTAAGTGGAAAAGAAAACGATACTGAGTATTACATCATTTCTCTATTCCTGACAACTTCATTTATCTTTGAATTTCCATTCTTGAATAGCTTAATGTTCAATCTCATTAGAGCTGAATTAGTCCTCTCCTGCCTTTTTTTCCACTCATCACGATTTATCCCAAGATCAATAAATTCCATTTACTGAGAATCTGAGTATCAGAATACCAAGGTTATAAAAAGACATATTTTGAAATTGTAACTCATATTTCTGTTCATCAAACCTTATTTACATATATAGAATTAATAACTGTTCCACCAAAGACAAAAGTATATGATTTATGCTTGTAAAAATTAGTAAGTTATGATATGATATAAAAATTTATTATAAGATATGATTTATGCTCATAAACAGTGAAAATTAGACAAAGACGTATACTTTTGATCACATTTTTTTCAGTTAAAAACATGGGCAAAATTACATATGCGGCCTTCCAGTACATAAAGGGGGCCTATAGGAAAGAGGGGGAGAATCTTTTCAGTAGGGACAATGGAGATAGGACAAGGGGTAATGGTTTTAAACTAAAACAGGGTAGGTTTAGATTAGATGTAAGGAGAAAATTCTTTACAATGAGGGTGGTGAGGCACTGGAACGGGTTGCCCAGAGAAGTGGTGGATGCCCCATCCCTGGAAACATTCAAGCCCAGGTTGGACAGGGCTCTGAGCAACCTGGTCTAGGTAGTGGTGTCCCTGCTCACTGCAGGGGGGTTGGACTAGATGACCGCTAGTGGTCCCTTCCAACCCAAAACATTCTATGATTCTATGATTCTAAACTGATTCTTACTGTTTTCTAGACACCTTACTGCCAGGGTAACATCAACAGACGTTAACGTAAACAATATCTGAGGCACAAATAGAGGCCTTAGTTATGAGACTATAACAATGATTAATTACATGGAGCAATATGCACTCTTTCAAAAAGTCAGAACTACTTTGACATAACATTTTGAGCTCTTAGACTCAGTTGAAGGCCAGAATTCTAGCTAAAGTGGTAGGTTGCTGATATTTATCTTCCTTACATCCAAATACCTTAGAGAAGAAAAACAAACATCACACAAACACTAGAAAACTGAAAAATTCATTTGCTTTCTTTGACACTATAGAATCCTGTATCATCCAGTCAAAGAATAATAGAATTTTTGATGGATCAAGGAGAAATCTGGAAAACTGTGTCATAGATTCATAGGATAATAGAATGGTTTGTGTTGGAAGGGACCTTTAAAGGTCATCTAGTCTAACCCTTCCTGCAATGAGCCAGGTTATCTTCAACTAGATCAAGTCCCATCCAGCCTGACCTTTAATGCTTCCTGGGATGGGGCATCTACAATCTCTCTGGCCAACCTGTTCCAGTGACTCACCACCCTCATCATAAAACATTTCTTCCAAATAGCTAGGCGGAATATACCCTCATTGAGTTTAAAATCCCATGTCCTATCACAACAGGCCCTACTAAAAAGTGTCCCTGTCTTTCTTATAGGCTTCTTTTAAGTCTTAAAAAGCTGCAGTAAGATCTCCCCGCAGCCTTCTCTTCTCCAGGCTGAACAAGCCCAAGTCTCTCAGCCTGTCTTCATAGGAGATGTGTTCCATCCCTCTGATCATTTTTGTGACCCTCCTCCGGACCCTCTCCAACAGGTCCAACATGTCTTTCCTGTATAGAGGTGGATGCAGTACGCCAAGTGAGGTCTCACCAGAGCAGAGCAGAGCAGGGCAGAGCAGAGCAGAGCAGAGGGGCAGAATCATCTCCCTCAACCTGTCGGCCACGCTTCTTTTGATGCAGCCCAGGAGACAGTTGACTTTCTGGACTGTAAGTGCACATTGCTGGCTCATGTCCAGCTTTTCATCCACCAGTACCCCCAAGTCCTTCTCAAGAGGACTGCTCTCAGTCCCTTCATCCCCCAGCCTGTATTGATTGATACTGTGGGTTCAAGCAAGGTACAGGATCCTGCACTTGGCCCTGTTGTACCTCATGAGGTTCACCTGGCCCCACTTCCCAAGCTTGTTCAGGTCTCTTTGGATGGCATGTTCCTCGGGTGTGTCAATCGCATCACTCAGCGTGGTGTCATCTGTAAATTTTCTGAGGGTGCACTCAATCTCACCTAGAATGTCAATGATAAATATATTAAACAGTATTTGCCCTAATATGGACCCCTCAGCAACACCACTTGTTACTGCTCTCCATCCAGATATTGAGCCATTGACCATTACTCTCTGGATGCAACCATCCAACGAATTCCTTATCCACCGAACAGTCTGTCCTTCATATCCGTATCTCTCCAACTTAGAGAGAAGGATGTTGTGAGGGACCATGTCAAAGGCCTTACAGAAGTCCAGGTAAATGACATTCTTATCTCTTCCCTTGTCCACTGATGTAGTCATTCCATCATAGGTTGGAGTGACTAGGTTGGTCAGGCAAAATTTGCCCAGTGTCCAAGCACCAAAACAGGGATGTCTCTAGTACATCTTGTGAGGAATGATCTTCGTAGATATGTCTTGCAAACCTTGTTTGTTGGCTCTTGTTATATTGTCTACAGGAAAGAGTTTGTCTTTATTGTTTTCATAACTGTCCTTCAGATACTGCAGGCAGTTATTATACCTCCCCTTAGCCTTCTCTTTTTCAGACTAAGCAAGTTCAGCTTCTCCAATGACTCCTTTTAAGTTCTCTAGGCCCCATATCATTTTAATACAAATTTATCTGTCTCACAAACTGAGTATTATTGAAATTACAGTTATACCACACTGAGGTAACCTTTAAATTTGTGACTCGCTTTTGTGTGCATGTAAGCTCACAAACAATCTTTCAAATAGTAGAATCTCTGCATTTGTTAAAATTGCATATGTCAGGTAGCTGACATCATACAATATTTGTCAGGCCAGGATTCGGCATACTTAACTTCTACACCTAGATAGAGCCTAGTCACCTCTCTATATAGTGACAGGTCTCCAATGAGCATTTTAGGCATCTGAGTGACATGAATCCAAACTGTTTCTCTTACTGACTATTCAAAGAGAGGAGGGTAATTAAGCTTCCCATGTAGATTGCACATTAATTGCCTAAAATTAAATAGAAGGCAGACTTAAGTCCTTATTGGAATGTCTTAATACAGAGTAACACACAGTATTTTAATTCACGCTAATACACAAAAAGGCATTGATGAGGAAAGGGATGGATAATTTCAGGCATTTATTTCTAATTACAATGAAAATGAGCACTCTATCTCACTGTTTTGGGTGTTAACCACTTTTTTATTTCTTCTTAAATTAAAGATGGTATCGTAGAAAAGAGGAGAAAAAGAATATTCAGATAGCTATGTGCAGAACTAGGTTTTAGGTATTTTATATTAAAAAGTCACTAGATTTAATACAAAACAAAGTAACAACATGGAGAACAGAAACCACAACTTCCATAAAAAATGCCTATATATAGTTTTCCTTTTTATTCCATTTTTATACACCTACTCTTGTACTTGCACTTTCCCGGATATTTTTTTTTTTTTTTTTAATCAGCCATTTACCTTCTCTATACTAAGTAGCTTGTAGGATGATGCTAAGCTAACCTTCCTAAAAGCAGAAGGTTTTGTTGGTTGATTGATTGGCTGGTTGGTGGGTTTGGGTTTGTTTTTTGTTTTCATTACATGCAGTAAAAAGGTGATGACCTTTTATACTCCACAACATGGAATCATGAGGAATGTTTATTAAAGATGAATAGCATCACCTATGTTTTAGACAAAAAATAAATGTTATATCTTTGTAGGAAACACATTGCTTTAATGGGGTGTCACATACTTAGGTAGAAACTGAAAATGTGATGGAGCATCTCAAAGTATAAAAGAAGCTTTTCAGACACAGGGAGGTTCATTTTGATCCAAGTTTTATCATTTATCTTTAGTATCTAGTCTAAGTTAATTTTCTGTCTACAGTTTGTGAAGAAAAGTCAGAAACTGCAAAGAAGGTTCATCCTGATTATGTCTGACATCTTACTTAGGAAGGGACAAATCACTATTGACAGCAAGCTTAAATTAAATACTGTCTCTTTGATGACCAATGTTAAATGAGATTCATCTCTCCTTCAGTCTGTGATGGTTCAATAAGGAATAAGCAAGAGAAAATCACCAATTTGCTTCTTCTAATTAAACAACACATTTCTATATATGAACTAGAATAGATCTTCCACTTGCCTAAGAACAATAAGATAAAAGCAAACAAACCAACCAACAAAACCCAACAAACCCTCATAAAAACTCAACCCTCTCCCACCTATTGAAACGAGCTGAATGGGATTTTCAGGATCAAAATTTAAGTGTCTAAACTCCTTTTTCTTTCTGGTTCTGATAAAGAGTTAATAATCCCTTACTAAATTCCACTCACTCCCTCAAAACCTTTTCTCAGATTAAGATATTGTTCATTAGTTTCAAACAAACTTAAATCCCATTGTTATCCTTTGAACATCAGTTTCTGCTTAGAGTTCAGAAGAGAGTTTTATCACATAACATTGACTAAATTCTTCCAATTTACTTTTGTCTTAATACATTTCAAAAATTTCCACAGTTAACATACAAAGGGAAAGTTGAACACAGGACAGAAGGGAAAAAAAAATGAAATTTGACAAACACCAGGCAGAATCTTTTATGCTGAAAAGTTCAAGTATATTTACAAAAGTGATTTTGCCTCTCTGTCCATTTCTGCCCAACTGTCAGACTCACAATTTGGCTTCAGATGTGCTGTTGTCATTTTTCAGCACAGAAAGTCTAACAGAGGCCAGACAATGAAAAGGGGAAAGAAAAAGAGAGGTCAAGAAAAATCAAGGAAACTAGTTTCTTTTATATCTTGGATGAGTTTGAAACATACTTTTTATACTAGGTGATAGGCAGAGGTCTATTTTCTGCAAATGGCCATGTCCTTTTAATAGCAGAAGTTCAATGAACAGAATGCACACCTCACTTTTATTCTACTGTGATATTTTCAGCTAAGTAACAAATAATTTCTGTTCTTTCATAAAAGGAACATGCCATGGCAATGAAAATCTTCAAAGATACTTTTACAGACACTGCACATACATTTTACATGTATTGCTTTATTAATTTTCATATAAAATTGGCAACTTTTCATTGGTATAATGGAGCTTAAACATGGAATAACAAATTCTAGACTACTTTCATGTAACTTCTAATTTCATGTAAATATAGGGAAACACAGTGTTGTGGTTTAACCCCAACCAGCAACTAAGCACCACACAGCTGCTCACTCGCCTCCCCCCCCAACACCCCAGATGGGATGAGGGAGACAACTGGAAAAAAATCTTGTGGATTGAGATAAAAACAGTTTAATAAGACAGTGACAGAAGAGGAACTAATAACAGTGAAGATGTCCTGGGTTTTTTTTTTTAGACTTTGTACTGGCATAACAGGAATTCTGCATTTGTTTGTTGTTGATTACTCAGGACACTTTCTATTTTACCTCAATTGTCTATTCAAAGGTATCTATTAGCAGCTGAGATACTTATGGTATTCAAGACATCTGTAATTGACAGATATGACATGTGGACTAAATGAGTTCTGTGCTTTTCTGGAGCACTGGTTGTAAAGCATGTGAAATACTCTAAGATATCTTATCTAGCATCGGACAACTAATTTTAGGCCAACAAATCAAATCCTTATTTTCAGCTTCACATATTTGCATGCTGGGAGGTGGAAATCTCAGTGGCTTTAATTGAGGCAATTGTCTTCATTTAAGAATGAATAAAAGGCTTCAGATCTTTCAAGAACTATTAAACTCATCTATTTGTCTTCCAGTGTAGACAAGAAGCAAATATAAAAATATAATAATACAAAGAAAAAAAACACTTAATTCTTAAATTCATGCAGAACACTGAGAACCATGGTGAAGAACATGACAATGAGAACTACCAATTGTTAACAAAGACTCGTCAGTCTTGGGAACATGATTAAATTTCTAACTAAACTTACCTACAACAAAATATAATAAAAAAGCCAAGGAAGATAGAAAAGTAAACCCAAATCACTCATGCAATTGTATTTATATTTCTCAGCCTCAATATACTGCTTGTTAAATATCTAAGACAAGTCCACCTCAACTTGGCAGGTGATCAAGAAGTCTCTTTAAAAGATGTTCATGTTGTAGCCCCTCAGAGGTACATTTTTGAACATACCTTATGTCAGATCTTGTTAAAAATCTTGTTTAAAATCTTGTTAAAAAAAATTCTATCTTGTTCTCAAAATTAGATAAAAGAACATTAAGGACTAAGAATAGACAATTTCATACACAGGAAAACCTGTTTCTGATCTTTACCAGTTTCATATCATTACAAGGCCTTTTAGTCTCTTCCAGCTGTGTAAAGTGTATCAAATTGTAGCTTTTTATTTTCTGCCAAGTAAGAAATCTGTTAATACCTAAAACTTGCTTTAAAAAAACCCAAACATGCAAACAAACAAACAAATGTGGAAGGTAAATGTACACTGATAAAGCAATATGGCTTGATTTTTAATGAAGGCAATCCAATAATCATATCTTGGTGATGTGAACCTATTTTTTGAGGTGCTTTGCATCAGTTTAAGTAAGAACATTTTTTCAGAAAAGTTACTTTATTTTGTTAATACTATCTAAGCATAGGTCATGTTCATAAAGAATATAAAGAACAACATAGAGAAATAGATAAAACTAATATAAAATATCATGGACACGGGTATAAGACATTACAAGTTGTACATCAGTTTTGGAGTAGATACTTCTTCCTGTAGTAATTAAAGTATCTGCTGGAAATATGTATCAAAATCTATTTTTTTTATCACTGTAATCTCAAAGTAAACACATGCTAGCCATCTTAGTTGTTATAAATATTCAGAATATGGAAGCCATTTTCATTTAAAATTCTTGGTGTCACATTTAAATCTTCCTTCTTCTGAGATATAATATAGTAAACCATATTTATAACTCTGATTCCAGAAACATTTTTAAACTCCGCATTTCTCAATATATCTCTGAACCAATGATTCAGTTTATTTCTTATCATGCTTTTCATTGCAGACATTCCATTTTAAAGGATTTCATACATCAGGATAAAAATCTGAACTGACTTCAAATGTAACATATATTTTTATCTTGGAAATAAATATTAACAAGAGTAGTTCAATTTTTAAGGACAAATCTTCACAAAATGCATTCAACTTAATATTTTAGAACAGAATCTTTGGAAAAATGAACTTCATTAAATTCATTTGTATATAGTACAACAGTGGCTCAATCATATTTTATACTGTAGGTAGAACTGCTTAGACTATAAAGCTCATATAAGTACACATAACAAGAGTAATAATATGAGGGACTTAGGTATCTAAGTAACTTAATTAAACAAAAGCAAAAGCTTCTAGACACAAAATTAGTAAGATTGAGAAAAGTAAGAAAAAACACTGGACGAGAAAACAAGACAGTGATATTGGAGTTCATTGACTACTGGTTTGTGTGGTATTCTTCTGATTTAACTGTTAGCATATTCTTCACAGACATCTACATCTAGGCTCCTTCTTCATGAATGCAGAAAAATAGACAGTCTTACGAGATGCACCCTGCCTGTTGTAAACACCCGCTTAAGAATAGCATGAATCACATCATTGTAAATGTGCCTATTTCCCTCCAGTGACTATACAGGTAACCTAGACTGACTAGCTCTGATACGGATGTTATACTGTAAAAATCTGAATTTGGGCAGATGCATCCAATTTCATCTGAATTTGAATACATTCATGGCATACAAGTGAATTGGATTGCATGTCAAGCCATATGTCTTGTTACACTTAAACACACACACTGTAACCTTGATCCCGCAAAACACATATTGGGTTTTTTCATATTCTTATTGTCATTGGTGTATATTTTTGAATACTCTTTGAAATGCCATCAGTGTGAAAGTACTCTGAAATTCACTTGTAACTAAAAGTAATACTGAGATTAAATAAACTAAGCATTGCCTCACCATTCTCTCTGAAAACTTGAGTAAGAGTCATTATCGTAACTGACAAATGGTCTCCACTTAAAACAATACCAAAGTTGTCCAACAGTCAAAGAACCACTCCAGATTTCTTTTTATTTAGCAGCTTCATATATGCGACACTCTCAGAGCAGATATCTGTGTTCTGAATACTGAGTGTATAGAGGAGACTGATGTGTGCTACTCAAGAACCTAGTCAGAAATATCCATGTCCTTAAGTATTTTCTCTGGACTAACATAAGGTGGCTCCCCTGTAAGTGCACCACAGTGATTTCTACCTTCTCTTCAAAAGTTAATGGAGAAAAAAATAACTAAAAAATCTTAATTATTCTACCATAATTAAGCAAATACTTGTTGGCATTATCAGACAAAGGTGAGTGCTTAAAGTAAGCAACCATATATGTCTTGCCTGTGATCTTTTATAAGGAAGTAGTCCATTGTAACTGAGACCAACAATTGTGTGCTAGAACTGTAAAAATATAAACAAGTGAATCCTTCTTCTAACACATTAAAATTTAATTATAAATTAAGAGACAAGAGATGGGTATAATTGAATATGAAAAAAACAGTGAAATAGCACTTTCCAACATGGTAAATTTCATATATATTAAGATTGAATTTGGTTTTTATTCAGAGTTAAACATTTTTTTTAATTAATTTGTTAGTGACAATCAGATGTTTTACTTCATTGTGTAGTAATTGTTGACCTTTGCATTAAAATGAGATGTACTTGAGAGACAATGTATTTATGATGGCTGAAGGATTATGTGAGCAAAACTTCTCTTGTAGTCAAGTATGTTCTGCCTGAAATAAGAATAGTCAGGAATATAACAAAAAGAATAGAAGAAGCCAAGGAAAGATTAAATACTTCAAATCATTAGAGAAACACTGCATCTACCGATGACTCTGTAAAACCAGCCTGTATGTTCAGCCACTTGTATTAAAAATCACTGAATGAAGCACAAGAATCACTAAATCCTTTTGAAGCTCCAGTCACAGGCAATCAAAAGACTTACCTTGAACTTGACAGATTTACCACAGATTATCTAAAAAGTTAAAATAAAGAAAAAAAA
>JMFS01078847.1:0-33858 GCA_000699545.1 Podiceps cristatus | reverse complement strand
TAAACCACGACAACAGGTTACATCTGTCTGCATACTTCTCTTAAATAAGGAGTAGGTCACTTGTACATGGAATTACAAGTGTTGCTGCTGAAATACGCGTGTGACATACCAGCAGATGTTGGTCAATGGTGGTGTTCATGAAATAGCAAACTGGGCTTTGGGGAACGCTGTGTTTTTTATTTAGGGCTTTGCAGTCCTGATTTGAAGGGTAATAAATTCTCGTTGTTTACATATCACTGACAGTCATACAACATCTTGACAAAATGATGCATGCCAAGAGAATCTTTATTTAACAGCATACAAGCAAAGAAGTCTGGTGGCAGGCTCAGCCTCCATTTTCACCTTCTTTCTTCAGTTCTTTTTTATCAGTTCACCTACTCATTCTTCTCTTACCATTCTGCAGTTCGAATGTAGAATATGAAGATAAGCCATTTCATCACGAATTTTCCAGATGGTTTGCTTCTTCAGGATTTGAATGAAAGCCCATTTCCCTGGTGTCTAATGAAATTTGCCCTGGTAGCTCATGGGGAAACTGAAAACAAAACCAAAAAATTAGCAGGATGCTAGTGGTGACTGTGGTCTTTACAGCCTCCTAATTCCTAACAAAAACACTGTTACTCACAGATGATTCTTAACTGTTAAGACTCTCTGTCCCTTTAGATGTTCAGAATTATAACAACTACATTACAACATCAACCTTTATTCAAATTGGGGCTTGTGGGGTGGTTTGGTTTTTTTTTGGGGGGGGGAGGGGGTTTGGACTGAAGCTACTAGGAGAGAGGATGCACATAAAATAGTCTAATATAAAGTTAGCTCTTGCAGTGTGCAGGATTACTTTGCCAAGCAAGAGCAGAGACACATTAAGAGACTGCATGTGACAAACCTGGAAGGCTGGGGGAAACAGAGCAAACTTAAATGCACCAGAGGGTTCTTTCTGGTTTGCAGCACAAGGCAGAGAGAGGTCTTCTTTCTGCTCTATTTTAGGAACAAAAGGCTGCTTCTTCCCTCAGTAAAGGAAAAGCTATAATGTAAATGTTATCCTAGCCAGTCAAGTATTTCCCATGTCTTCAACATATGAACAGCACAAAAAAATATAACTCATAACCAAGGTTTACCATGTATGCTATGTTTAGAAATATGTTTATAATATATGCCATTTTCAGTTCAAACACAGACTACTTATACATCATCGTGTTCGATCTGCAGTTTTACAACAGGCACCTTTGGTGAATGTCTCTCAGTGCCATTAGCAGTTTGGTCCCTTGGGAGACACGGGGAGTGACAGATGCACACAGATGAGCAGGATGCAGGACTCACATGAGGTACCAAGGTTGAGAGCAGCATGTCCACTCAACAAATGGAAGAATGTTGCTACAAAGGGGATTTTTAGCATCACAAAAAACTAGTCATCTTATTTCACATCAGTGGTAGTGACTACTGTCTGCAAATTCAGCCCCCATCTTCTCTAGTGGAAAACAATGAAAAGAGATGGTACTTGCTAAATTAAAAGTTAAAATTAATAATAAACTCACCTGCACAGAATATTTTTCATCTACCCAGCTCAAGTACTCCAGAACGATCCATGATACCATCTGTACTGTGTATCCTGGGATTTTGGATCCCAGGTGCCTCTAGTGCTTCCTGAGCCCAGGCTTAATTCCATGTCACCATGGAAAGGGCCAGCAGCTCCCAGGCTACAACACTCTTCCAGATGTCCCAGTGCCAAAAAAGAAGGACTATTTCTAGCTTGATCGTATATAACAGAGATGAAAATCATTGATGTTCAGATAGAAATAACCTGTCTCCCACATGTCTTAGGGAGGCTGGTTACTTCCCAGACCTTCAGACTACTCATTTATCCCTCATTACTAGATGAAATGAAAAAGTCCTACACAGTGAATGACATCCAGTTGTAAGTTAGGATGTCTGGGTAAGTCCATTGTGCTTTGTTTGGTTTTTTTCCTTGGTCCAAATATGCCCAGTTGCACCTGCTTCATTCACATAAAGTTGAACCCTCGACGCCGGGGCATGCTTTCTGCACTGGTACCACATACAGCAGTACACAGTAGCAGCGCCCGATACCAGCTGTTAGCAACTCCAGCACATTTGCACATTTCTGAGAGCGTTTGGAAGGGTTGCACAGTGCATGGAGCTTTCATTGGCAAATTCTTGTGTGGAGACAAAGTCTCAGGCCATGTGATAGATGCCCTCCAAACCTTCACACTTACATATTTCTAATAATATCTTCTTCTATGCTGAATGCGGACATTGGTATGTTACCCTGTTTAACCAAGATAGTATTAATATAGATAGTATTAATACGGCATTTTAGTTGTTTAAAACTTTCTGTGGCAGTGGATTGTCTAAGAACACTGAAAACTGTCCAACTTCTTCATCCCATAAGTCTCAATATATTTTTGGGTGGGAGGACATAAAGAAGTGTTATACAACCTCTGCAAATGTTCCAGTTCGAAAAATGATAATGTCTGGTCAACTCCCTTACTTCTAGTACATCATTTGCATGATGCTACTTTAATTTCTAAAATAATGCAATCCAAAAGGTGAAAAGCTGCAGTTATTCACAGAAAAACTGCTTGCAAAATTTTCATTAGGAATTCCAGTCTCTCCGGGAGAGAATTTAATTTCTGCTTTTCCCTGTCTCCCTGCCATAAAAGAGGTTTCCCACCAAAACAGCCAGCAGCTGGGTTTAGGATGCTCCCAGGGGAGGTGAAAGACCATGTTAAAGTCCCCAAACTACAGCCTTGGACTGATGTGGAGTCCACCTTTCCTCACCTTCCAAAGGGCTGTGCAACAGTCTGCAAACCCCCAAAATTTCATGAAACAAAATTTTTGTTTTCCAGTCAGCCATAACCATGAATTTATCCCAATTCCTAGTGGATAAGATTTTTCTAGCTGTGAGACCCCAACATACTCTCTCTCTTTTCCTCTTTATCTCTTCTTTCTGCATCAAGCACCATCTCAAGTGACAGACAGGCAGACAATGCACCAGCCTTTTCAAACCCTACTGGGAAACGCACTTGAAAGAAAAGTATTGAAACCATCCAAAACCACACACAAAATATAATGGCATACAATTAATTAACCTGTCAAGAGAGAAGCAGACATTATTGTTCTGATGAGCTTTTTAGATTGTGGGTTGCTTCCTCTTGCCAGGTGCAGCTGCAGTGATAGCAGGGGGGAAGCTCAAAAAAATACTATACTGCCAACCCAGAACAAAAAAACTGGCCTTCAGGCAAATGGCCCGGCCACGCACCCACTGAATACAAGTGCTTCTCTCCAGAAGAAATCAGACATAGAATGAGACAAAGCAAAGGTGGGGATTTTTTCCATTTTGCAAATCTGGCACCAACACTATTTCCATTTAAAAAAAAAAAAAAAAAAAAAAATGTTTAAAAAAATGTTAAAAAAAAATGTTAAAAAAGCTCAATCAGAGCCAAATATATGGAGCTTTTCAGGCTCAACCCTGTGAAATATTGAGCACCTCCTGCAATGGGAACTGAGGATGCTAGATAGAGGGAGAGATAAGCAGAACACAGGACTGGTCCAGTGAGAGCTGTTTGCCCAGGCTCCCTGCAGGAAACATGAATGTGGGAATCTGACAAAGCAAAGCTCTTTAGCTTTATGGAAAAGAAAAACAGTAGAACTCTCTGTACAGACTGTTTCGTCTGACATTCTTGAGCTTTATCTCCATTTCTGCATGGGATTTAGAGCAAACTTTATGTTAGCGCTTCCAGAGCTCATGCCTTGCTGTCATGGTTTTCTAGAAATTTTTTCACTTGATTAACATTTCATCTACTAGTAGTTTCTTTGATTGCATAATGTCCTAGTGCAGCTCTTACAGTTACCCACACTGCCAGCTATAGCTGCCTTTTCTCACCCAATCTTTACAAATTTTCTGGGATTCAGAAAAATCTCTGTTACAGGGGCTTAAATCACTACCAAGATTAAGAGGGCTTATTGAACAGTCGCCATGACACAAGTCTCCTTATTCTGGTGCCTTTTTTGTTTGTAAATCCATTGTAGTTTATTCACAAGGTAAATGAGTAGGAAATAGATAACCCTTCAGGTACAGATAATTGCTGTGCCAGGATGGGAGGTTCTCTGAAATAAAAAATAGCTATTTTCAGTATTATTCACTTTTTTTTTTTTTTTTTAGATTTCAGACATGAAATTTCAGCTGAATCTCAATGGGCATCCTGCGGAACAGATACACATTATAGCCTCAAAAGCTAGGTTATGAAATTGCAGATAGCAAGAAGCTAGGAAGCAAGAAATATTGTGTCTCTTAGAAGACTACCAATATGGAAGAGGTTTTGAGACTGCTTTTGTAAAAAAAAGGTTACGGACACTTAGGTCCCCCACTGAAGTATGCATCAGGCGAGCTGAGATTTTTGCTCACCAAATATAGGTCTATGCTTAAAAGATAAAAGAAAGTTTTATTCCCCGTGTAGCTTGTAGGGATTTCATTACACATTTCACCTACTAGCATGCTATCAAAATGATATAGTGCATCAGATATGAAGTGATGAGCAACAGTGTGAAATCTTAAGTTTCACAGCTTCATATTCATTAACAGTTTATTTCAAATATATAAAAAATGACGCTGGATATGTCCAGAAAAGGTAGTCAAATGTCTATTATTAAATCCTTTTTTATCCTTCCTTATGCCTTCCAGGATGAAGAAAGCTAGAAAGGTTGTGCATTTCTAGATAGACCTGTGCCCACCCTTAAGTATTGACTGCTGGTATATTACATTACTCATTGTCCCAAATCCATGACCACACCAGATAACCAGAACAGGAAAATGGAAAGTCACTACCTGTACTGGTTGACTTGAAGTATCCTTCTTATTTTATTTTACTTATCTGATAATAGTATTATGTGAAAACATGACTATATTATTTTTCTGCAGTTCTGTGTTATTGAAATATGCACATTGCAAGAGGCTAAAAAGGTCACGATGTGACATTGCCATAACTGGTTTGGCACATGAGGTTCTTGCATTTTCCAAGGAAAGAATATAGGGTGGGTGGAAAACTTCCTTTATGAGAGCAAAATGAGCCAAAATTCTGTGTAAATAGAGCCAGATATTAAAATTTTTTGTTTGGTTGGTTGGTTGTTTTTTGTTTTGGCTGCAGAAATGGTAATGCATAAAATTCATTCATGCAAGATATGGTCATATAAGATTTACATATATCAACAGATGCACATGGACATCAGAAGGAGCCCATTTGAAAATTTAGGCCCATGAAAGATAATAGAAAGCAATAAGGCAAGCCATATGCAAAAGCAAAAGAAGAACATTCATCAGTTGAAAGGGCATTTACAAGGCACACTAGGAAAACAGTAGGCAATTAGATAAGACTTAGTGTGGTACACATGCACCCATCTGTGTGATAGAGCAGCAACAGCCCGCACAGAAAGACATCTTTCCCTCATTTCATTCAGATCCAGGCTGCCTGCAATGCTAGCTGATATCAATGACATTCTTCCAAAAATATAAGCTGATTCAGGCTTATGCTCCTTCAGTGGCTCATCATTACCATACAAGACCTGATTATGAGTGCAGCTGCACTGGTGTAATACCAGAATAACTTAGTACGACGCAATGGAGTTTCATGCTGTTAGAACTGAGACCGGAAACAAACCCAATGTCACAGAACCGGGGAAATGGGAGAGTAAGACAAAAAAAGTAGCCTGGCCTGGCAATGTCAGACTGTCCAAGACGGTGACTGTGCAATTCTTTTGAAGTCAATGTGACAACACAGGGGTTTCAATGGGGCACATGCTTAAGAATCTTGCTGACCCAGGAATAAACACATTGATTTTGGTAATGTGATGCTGACTCTGTGTCCCCTGCGTGTGTGTAAACTCATTCAATGTGCACGGACGGTTGCTGCATTGTCCTGCAGCTAATAGGTATAGGAAACTTATAGAGAAGCAATGAACAAACTCTGAAGTCCATTGTTACATGATCCAAGATGTGGCTTGTGACAAGGACCTTAAGCTTTTCCTTTTATGCAAAGTAAATACGGAAAGGCTCATGTAATTTAGAAGTGCCCAACAAATGCATTCAGTGCAGGATTGTAAGATATGCAGACATGTAGTGAGATGATGGTCTATGAATCATTAATTAATATTCTCTTACACTCTTACCTCAGATGCAAGCTTGAAATGAAGTTCAAAATGGGGTCAGTGTATGTGAAAAAGCTCCATTTCTCCCACGTCCCTGTTAAATTTCTCCACAAAGCTATTGGCACGATAAAAGCGTATATTAAACTAAATCTGGATGATATATATGCATCAAGTCATTGGAAACTCTTCATATACCAAACCAGCCAAACTGAAAGTACTCAGCTGTCACCATAAACCAGGCATGTATGGACAGGTCATCATAACAGAGAAGGTCAGTAAAATAAAACTTACCCCAGCTCTCCCCAAGGCACTTCTAAGGCTATGACACTGCATTTTCAAGATCACCAGCTGGAATGACTTATAGGAGACTGCAAACAGTTGTTATTATTTCCAAACTTAAGTTTCATAAAGGGACTCCTAATTTCTAAGAATAGTACTAATAATTACACCAACTAACGTAGCTGAGTACAAAAGAAAAAGTAAACACAGCCTTATTCAACCTCTGGTAATATTCTTGTCTTAGATGCAACCCAAGTCAATGAAATGCCAGCAGAAATGTTTTGAATTAATGGCATTCACTTGATTAGAAGCTTCATTTTGATCTTCAGCATGATTTTCTCTAAACCTCAGGCTAGATTTGAGAGCTGCTTATCATATGCGTACTAACTAGCTCACGGAGGAGACAAGAGGAATTCCCAGGTTACAAGGGAAAGGAAGGCTCACATACTTGATACAGAAAAATAAAACTTTTTTTTTCCTTTCAGTGTCCTATTATTATTTTTTTTTTAATACGTTACCTGCAAATAGCGTAGTTTGATTTAGTTCAGAGGCTTGCTGGAAGTACTGAAGGAGCAATTCTTCAGAATTTCCTGTTTCTCTGATACATGTAAATCGAACAGTTGGTCTAAATCATGGATAAAAAATCTCTGAGGCATAGGTTTAAATTTTCTAAAGTTCTTCCCATCCTGGGTGTGTAAGTGTCCTTGTGTGTGCCTGTATATTCTGTGCAGTTCTTATATTTTTTACATTTTCACATTGTTAATAAGGAGAAATTCAAAGAAAATATAACCCATTCCATGTTTTGACTACTGTAACAGAGATTTACCCACAATCATTGAAAGAGGAAATAAATCCCAGGCTTCAAAAGTTTATTTCTTTTCTCAATTTGTTAGACTGAGAAAGAAGTAAAGAAGAAGGAGGAACACATCAGGACCTTCAAAAGCAACACTAGACAGAAAAATAGGATCCAGTCTACCCGAGGGAACATGTCTACAAGTGGGAACTGCGATGCACCTTTAAATGAGCTGTTCTTAGCACAGCAGTGTAGAAACACACCACAAATAATTGTAATTCATTTTCTTAGATCTGACCTTCAGCCAGGTGGTTATTTACAGTGTTTCCCTGGAGCATCCTGATTCCTCAAGTAGACAGCCTGGCTGGGGAAAAACAGGGCATGGGCAGAACGTTTGCTCTGATCGTCAGTACCTATTTAACATAATAGCCATTCACACGTGTTTTGGCAGTCACTTGTGCCACAGTCAAAAATAACTTTTCCATAAACATCTACCACCTCCCACAGAAAGACTAGGATGGGATGTGTAGTTTAGACTCAGACGACTAACTGTACATACATCAGATCGGAGGCTTGTTCCATTGCACAGCCATGTCTACAGGGGGTGAGTTAACACTGAAAATTTGTGAGGAAGGAGCTTATCACAATTATCATAGCTGGAAAACACGAAATGAAACAAGTGCCTCCTTCTGTCAGTGCAACAACTTTGGGAACTGCTCTTATACACTTGGCAACAAAAGACAGAAAGAGCTGCTGTTTAGAAGACAGGATCCTTCCCTGGCAAATATACATAGCTGAAAACATGCTATTGCTACTGGCTCCTCTGCAACTTCCACAGCACGCTAGTCCCTCTATTTAGGATGTTTTAAGAGTACATCTAAACAGATTATATTTTCACGAGGAACAATAAAAAAATACATCATCTTATCTTTAACCCAACCATGCCATAGGCAATTAATTTGTTTGCTTTCCTAATGAAAATGTAAATAAATATTTAATCTGCAAGTTGCATCTTGCCAGTTTCTCATAGCAACAACTGCCATGCCATCGTCAACAACAGGCCACTTGAGTTACTGCAAGCCTGGACTCATGCCACTGAATGTAACAGTCCTACACCTGCCCATCCCAGCCTTTCCCCTGGGGCTGGCTGGAAAGGCTTGCTCATGGTTGTTCTGCTAGCCAAGGGTCAGCAAACAGTCCTAGTCACAATCTCTCCCACCTCCCCTGGCTCATCTCCCTTGGACGCTTCTCCTACAGGGATGCAGGAACAAGTGGCAATAAACACAGACAGCTATGTGCTCACCAGAAAGCGCCGAGCAGAAATAGCTCTGCAACAGTGAAAAAAGGGGCAGAAGAGAAACCCAAGCTGGTTCAGCAAATTCAGAAGTTAGTCCAGATGCAAAGCAGGGTGTCAGGAGTGGCATCCGATCTACCATCATCTCACTTTGATGATATTAAATCTCTTATCTTGTAGCCCCTATTGCATTCCCCCTTTTGGCAATCAGTCATGCAAAGTCCCTGATTTCATTCTGCAGATGATCACACCATTTATCAGTGAACCAATTTGCTGCACATGACCTTCTCCTTAATATCTAGTTGGCCTTGGTCAGCCTCCCAATTAAAGATTCTTCCTTCATCATTAGACTGTTTATATACCACTTTTTTAGCATAATAGCACATCAGCCAAGACGCCAGCAGTCACTAAAAGCAGGTTTCACACTCCATACTAGGTACCTGTTTGTTCCTCAAGCTGCCTATAAATTCCATAACTCAACTAATAATACATGAAAGCAGCTAAATGTGAGGAAAATTATAACAAACTGAACTATAATAGCTTTTTATTGCAGTTTATGTTGCCAGTGTCTGGAATCCTGGAAATATTACTGATCAAATCACTATTATTGCAAATAATTGCACATAACACAGTGAATTACTCCCTCCTCTTAATACTTGACTGCAAAAGAAACTGTCTAGATAAATTATCTGGATCGTTCCAGAAGACAAGGATTTAATCAGAAATCAATCAGCATATATGCACTTTGAATTTAATAATAAGGAACTGTCGAGGCAGGTAGAAAATTTCACCATAGTTACTAGCCTGTTAGAAGAATATGAAATACAATCTTAAAAATCCCTGTAACCAATTGACTACATGTGTTAATTTGCCTCGAAAGATTAACTTAATTATGTAGAAAGGGGGAAACAGAGCTGGTAGGATTGGCAGGATTTAAAATTCTTTGATGTATGTTTCTTAAGTGCTGAGATAGGGAAATTGAAACCACATATAATACTATGAAAATGTGCTTTGAAATGCTTTGAAAATATACAGTGCTACATAGCTGCTATTACAATTATTGTATTTAAAATGTGCATGCACATATATCTTTGAATAGGAAGTGTTACAAAATCCTTGACGAGGCTGGAAGTTACCTCAAAGGGGTCTTATTAAAGGATGTTTTCTTACCTCTTGTAAGTTCCTGTTATTGTAGAACTAATAAATCTCAAGAAAGTTAGTGGGAAATAAGCTTGTGTTGGAAATCTAGCACTTTCTCACTTTTCTGAATTGGCACCTACATGTTTTCTATTTCTTCTTAGCAATAAAATCCACTTTTCTTGGGTCCCCAGGCTCATGAGGCCACATTCAGAGGTCTTAGACACCACATGTGACTTTCAGTCCCAAAACCCACCAAAACTATGAGCTAAAAGAGCTTCCTCATGTGTCACTAGAGCTTAGAGGTGCCCAAAATTACCAGCTGACTCTTTATTGTGTCTTTATAATTTTCAAGGCTTCAGGAGATGTGCATATCCTTCTCACCCAGAACAGCCCCATTTGGGGAATTTAAAGGGCTCTGTTCTGTTGAAGCTGACTGGGGCTCCAGAAAATAGACATTCTCACATTTATAGTGCATCTTCATAGAATTCCTGTCTTCTAGCCTCTTTTCATAGTCAAGAGAGAGTATCAGGCTACCACTGAGAGAGGATCAGGCTACCAATTTTAAACTACCACTCACTTGACCCGTAAAGATGTCTCCTTTAGAACTGAGCTACAGGACATGAAAGTAGGCATTTGCCTCTTGATTATGAAAGGAGACCAGTGTGACTGAACTTCTGCGTGGACACCAGCATTTAAGCAGATGCCTCTCATCTTCATATCTAATGCTCTCAGGATACTAATACCATTGAAACAACTTGTAGATACTTCATACACAGAGAGTAGGTTTCCTTAAGACAGTAGATTTGATAGTGACAGCCATTCTGGTTAGATCTGTTAGGCTTCAGTTACACTAATTTTGAGGAGAGGGAGAGGGGAAGTACAAATATAAAATTCACATCACAGGAGGAAAGTCTGAAATGTTGAATATGACATTTTACATTGGAGAGAAAAATCAAAATTTTTGAATGTTTATGGCATTCTAAAATTTCACTAAAAAAAAAAAAAAAAATCAAAGTGAGGAGATTAATTCCCCCCTGAAATATTTCATTATGGCTAGACTGCATGACAGTCTTCAGATGTCCTTGAATGTTCATTATTTTTTTTTTTACTTTCAAATCAAAATGTTTGTCTCAGACCCCAAAGCACAACAGAATAGTTTCTCCTTGTTTCAACTCAGGCCATTTGTAGCTGTAAAATTATGTCAAAAGAAAGAATTCTGTCAAGGTAGGCATTAAAGAAAATTGTAATATAAAGGTACGTTTTAAAATAGTTTTTTCCAATGTCTTGTTAAAACCTGATCAGAACAAATTCTTATCAAAAGAATAACATTGCAATTTTACCAGGTCATTAAACAAATGTGTCATCTTAATTTGACCTTCAGATACTTTGTCTTTGGTGGAATGACTGGCTGCTTACTCCTTTCTGTTTAAAACACCAATATACAATCTGGGGTAGAAAAACAATCACTTAGTAGAAAGCCTACAAATGAACTTCTATACTCCGGTGACAAAGCACTGTAATGAACAAAACCTCTTATTTTAAATACAAATTAAGAAATATATTGTTCTAGAGAAACAGTGCAAAGGAAAGTTTAAGAGAAAAACATTTTTGATACAGAATGATTTAAAGAGCACTTATAACACCGGGGACCAGTGAGATTTCCTTTTACACCAGCACTATTTTATTTAATGGAGGGAAACCAGGATTTGCTTGCTACTCTTGAAGCTAGAAATCATGATTCAGAGAACATGAGTTTTGAAGGTCTCCCCAGAGACTTACCAACAAGACTGGCTTTTCAGCGAATGATCCCTTCATCAGAAACTTGGAAGGTGTCTTAATGCACACACTCACATGTGAAGCTTTTCAGAAGACCTCAGGGCTGAAAGTGGGATCTTCAGAGGGACAACACACTGCTGAGAGCAAGAGTGATGGCAACATAAACTTTCTTCTTGGGCCACAGTGTGTTTTTGACAAACATTAGTGAATCATCACAAGACACCTCTTCATCTTTGCATGTTCTAAAAATTAAGAAACTGACACTTAACGTGGTCAAATGAGTTTACTAACAGGAGGTCAGAGTGACAGTTTCCCTACCTTCCCATGTTGTGGCTCTGCAGCTAGGTGTAGTATCCTCACTACTCACTTAACATCACTTTTCAGAAGAACATCTCTAATTTACTAATATTACAATCACAATTGCTGGTTTACCCAAACCCAGTTTAATCTGGTTACTTCTCACTTTGACTGTGGAACTACTAACAAATCCTAATCCTCCCCTGTGTTCTGAATTCAAAGATAAGAAAAGGAACTATAAGACCATACAATTACTTTTATGAGGGGAAAAAAAAAAACTAAAACCACTCTCTTTTTTCAAATAAGTGTTTCATCATACAATTACTTTTATGAGGGGAAAAAAAAAACTAAACCCACTCTCTTTTTTCAAATAAGTGTTTCATGTTCCAGATGCTTCATGGGTCCAGGGGAGGCCACAAGAATGATCCGAGGGCTGGAGCAGCTCTGCTGTGAGGACAGGCTGAGAGAGTTGGGGCTGTTCAGCCTGGAGAAGAGAAGGCTGCGGGGAGACCTGATTGCGGCCTTTCAGTACTTAAAGGGGGCCTATAGGAAAGATGGGGACAAAATTTTTAGCAGGGCCTGTAGCAATCAGACAAGGAGGAATGGTTTTAAACTAAGAGAGTGGAGATTTAGACTAGACGTAAGGAAGAAATGTTTTACAATGAGGGTGGTGAGGCACTGGCAGAGGTTGCCCAGAGAGGTGGGGGAAGCCCCAACACTGGAAACATTCAAGGTCAGGCTGGATGGGGCTCTGAGCAACCTGATCGAGTTGGAGGTGTACCTGCTCATTGCAGGGGGGCTGGACTAGATGGCCTTTAAAGGTCCCTTCCAACCCAAACTATCCTATGATTGTATGATACTATGTTTTCTTCATCATATCAATGCTTTGAAAATATACAGTGCTACATAGCTGCTATTACAACTACTGTATCTAAAACCAAGCTATTCAGGTTATCATAGAAAAACTCATTCAGAAAAAAACATAAATCACAATACTATAGTCCTATAAAAAAACCTAAGTTAGATATATTTTTTTACTGTGTTGTGTTTTGCATTTCTTGTTTCAGTTAAGCAGGACACTATATGGATCTTACAATGGCAAAAGTAAACAGATGAATGGAAAAGTATCACCTCTCTAATATACCCACGGTAAATGGATGATTATTTTGTTGTTTAGTGAACTCTTCCCATGCAAGAAATAGCAGACCAATATAAACTAACATGAGCAGATTATAACCATTGGATGTAGGCATTAGGTGAAATATTGTCCCTATGGAATGAAAAATTAATTTTTCAAATTGCCGACCTTCAGAATTGCTGATAACTACATCTATTTGTACCTTTAGGTTTACAGCATATGAAAGAGGGCTTCAACTTATTGCCTGGTACATGCACCTTCAGACTCTATATTCTCTTTTTTGTTCTGGAACAAAGGAAAGAAAATAATAATGAAAGTTCAAAAGAAGCAAACATTGCATTGTAGATAGCTCTTTAAATCTTCAAAGTTAAGAATTTATTACCAATTAGGAATTAGTAGCATCTATATAATAAAATTAAAGTTAAAATCATATATTTTTGCCAGCCTTTAAAGGCACTAGTTAACTTCATTCTCTAATATATGAATTTTTTTTCCACATAATTAAAAAAGGATCTGTGATACTTTCCCTTTCATTTTCACATCCTCAGTCTACTCAGACACAGACCACATCTTCCTATGGAGTTATCAATGTGAGACAAAGCAAAGCAAAGCAAAAATATAATAAATGCTGCTTGCCTTGAAAGAGGAAAATCAAAGCAAAATTCAGTACCTGATGAACTCCTTTCCCTCTTGCTTCAAAAGTAAGAGTACACCATGGAAGAAAGCGCTCTGTTTTCTCATTTAATTCAGTCAGTAAGCCTCCAAAGGGGAAAGGATGTCTGACTTAGGAACTAACGCCTCGGGAGTTCTCAGAATTCTTAAAGTATTTAGTTGCTTTACTCTCCTTGTCCTTCATCCCTGAATGTCACGTAATAAGGTTAAAAAACAGCCTGAGTCTTGACAGGCAGGTTTACGTGTGAGCTAAACTGCTATGGCTTTTATTTTTTGCTTTTCACATGGCAAATGGGGATTAATTATCTATGTCTTTAATGGTGCTAAAATGTGCTCAGAAAAGATATCTGAAAAAATCAGGCAGAAGATAACAGCAAGAACTCTTTTGTTCAGTGCTTTTCTTTTGCAATGTAAAAATGCTTGTTGTAGAGACCTAGAAGTGACTTCATTTTGGGGGCATATTTTTGTAGTGCAGTGGAGCAACATTGTTTGGTTTGACTTTTAAATTTGCTTTCAGATATTGAAAAGTTTTTAAGTTCAATGGCATTAATTTTCATTTTAACTGTAAGGTAAAATTCCCATACATTTATCATAATTCCATGAAAAATCTTTTTCTTTCTAGAGAGGCTTTTCTTTACCTCCCTTGTATAGATTGTCTCTACCTGCTTACAAACATTTAAGAGCAAGCAATGGACATTAGAAGGCTAGGTGCCTTCCTTCCTGCAGAACAGAAAATATGCAAAACATGTTCTTGCCCTTTGAGACATTATACACCAAGGAGGCTTTTGGAGCATGCTAAATGAACTAAGATCAGAAATGTTCAGCTCAAATTTCCCATGAAGAGCTACTACGTTTGCAACACCCTTTATTACTCTATTCTCACCTTGCTCAGGATTTGTGGGGTTGAAGGTGGTATTTCTGCCTGACCACCGAAACCAGCAAGGTGTCAATGGAAAAGGAAGGAATCCATTAAACCTCTTCTACCCACCATATAGTGCTAAACCGGCACTCCTTCCCTTGTTTTGCTTGCCACCACTCAATAAGGGGGCTGAGGAGTCTCTGTACTTCCCTGTTCAAAGCTAAGAAGAGGATGAAGAGAAAGCCTTCCCTGAGCATTCTCGGTCCTTTTCATCTCTGCAAGTCAAAAGGGCAAATTTATTTGCTGTCAGGCTAGTTGCCCTCATCTTCAGGCATCTCCTCCTTAAAATATAGGGGGGTAAAAAAGAGGGAAAAATTAACTCGTTTGCTGACATTCAGCAAAACCCCATTTTTTACACAGTCCTCTCCAGAACCATGTCCTCCCTGCAGGTCTTCTCAATGAAACAGGGATGGTTGGTAGGTTGGGGAGCTGCAGAAAGTAAAAGAAGATCAGAGAAGCCGGGAACAAGGAAAATTGCAGCAAAAGGGGCACTGTCATGGAGCTGGAGGATCAAACTAACAGTACAAGCCGTCCATGAGTGACTGTCTTTTGGAAAGTTCATGCAACGAGCAGTCTGCAGGCATGGGGAATGAAAAGTGCATCCCATGAAACAAGTACACAGGATACGGGGCACACTTGAGCCCATAAAACACGTGCACAAATGCCCATGGAGTGCTAGCATCTGGCCCCTAGTACATTACTACGGTTGAATAAGATAATTTAGCACTAAGTTTTATATTCCACAGTGGGTACTTCACAGCACAGACATGACGGGCATGATACCATGACACCAAAAGGAATCCCTTACATGAGAGACCACAGAGGTGGGGAGGTCACCATTCTGGGAACATACATTTCAGTAAGAAGCTGAAACTGAAGATGTTAGATGGACAACATAAATGAAAGAAAAATTTAAAAGCAGGCAGGGAAACGTTTGTGCCATTGACTATGAAGGTTACATACAAGATATCATTTAGAGAGAGAGCTTCAAATGACAACAGATGGTGTTTACACAATTTCAATCCTACTTGACTCTTTTATGGATATATCACTTATCTATTGCTCCATTTGCCATGTAAACAAAGAATAAAGGAAGAAGTTTAAATACTTGCTTTGATGTGCATTTTCTTTTTGGTTTTGAAATGGTTGCTTTTCGTAATTTCATACTTCAGTTGATTCACTATGATACTCATTATGAAATAATAGAACTATGAAATAATGAGTTATACAAAACATACATTTCTGCAATGGTCCCTTAAGACACATGCTTGGGGCTAGACATAAAATAAAATCACCTTTTTGTTTAGAAGGCTTTGGCAGAATTACATTTAAAGTTGAATAATTTCTTCTAGATGGTTTGTTAATGCATTGATACACACGAAACCACAAGAGTTAAAATGGTGTAGCTCTATTCTTTCCCCACACCCTCTCTGCAGAAAACTCTATAACATGCATTTGAAGTGACAGTGTGTATACCATCATATACTACATCATTTCAAATAACCATCTGTATATAGACATATATACATGCATATTTCACACTCCCAAGGAAACCTGTTATGTATGTTCCGCTATAATACTATTTGTAATCCTAAAACAGTTTCCTGTTCTATATGAAACAATTTTCTCCCTCTGCCTCTACTGTATTAGGACAGATCCTATGGTTAAAAGAAGAGAAAGCAAAGACAGAAGAAGAATTGCTGCTGGCTGATTTGAAGTTACCAAAGAACATTGACCAGGATGGTCCCATAATTGCACCTACTAGGGAGACCCTATGTACCCTCTGCAACACACAGAGTCAAAAGCAGTCATCCTTCCTAGCAACTGATGTCATAACATGTCAAGAAGTCTGATAATTGATTATGAAGAATAAAAGCAACAGGAAACCGTGCAGTTTTCTTCACCTCCTTCTGACAACGTGGGAAGAGCTGAATCCGTGGGCTCTCTGCTGTGCTTCCAGCAGGGAAGGGCGTATTCACCATTCCCTCACCTTGGACAGTGGCTCAAAGCCATGGTTTATTTTTAAACACTTTAATAATAGAAGGCTGAAATAACCTTCTGAGGTCTGAACGGGTCGGATCCGGCATGCACAGCTGACAGCATGATAACTAACACTGTCTGCACGGCTAGTAACAGTCAGAGATACTTTGAAGTAAACTTGATTGAAGTCCAGCAGCCAAGTGCTAGGTGCGTTTTGAAAGCAACCCCTCAGGCTGCGGCTTCTCACTCCTCCTCTGCCCAAAGCACGGGCTCAGTGAGAGGGCCCTGAAGCCGCTGCAGCCGAAGCACAGTGACTATTAATTGTGGACAGAAAAAGGCAGTACAAGTGCCAGGGGTAGAGGAAAATCTCTGAAGTCTCAGGCATGGGGAGCTGCTAAAGGAAAAACACAAAATAGCTTCAAGTCACATTATTTCCTCTCAAGGGAAACACAAAGAGAGCACCACTGAATGTAAAATGAGTAACTGCAAGAAAAAAAATCCGTTTGCACTCATGCCATTGATAACAACTTGGTTTGCACAAAATACATGACCCTACATATTCTGTGCGCATAGGAAGGCTTGTTAAAACAAAATCCATATTCAAATCCACAAAAAAGGGCAATTCACACTCAGAGCTCCTCTGAAAATGTTTTTTTATAAAGCACTTTCACACCAGTCAACTTCCAGCTAGGTCTCTGTAGAGAAAGGAGCACTATCAAGGAATCACTCTGTCTCTCCATGTACTACATAAGGTTCCTCAGAAGACTGTCCTCTGAATTTGGCTGTGGTTTCATGAGAAGCACTGCCATTCTGACTTAAATTTTCCCAGCTCACACGCTTTTTAAGTCATCCATTTCCAAATTCAATTCACAGCTGCACAAAGCTTTGCAGCAAAACAGCAAAGGGAGCAACACGGGAGGGGAAAGGACAGGTTGGTGACAAAGCAGTACTACCACAGGCCAATATCACACATATGGCTTTGTCTGATAAAACCTTGGCTGTGGCTGGTCAGTGAAATGCCTGAATTTGGGTGATGAAATCTCCTCTCTTCTCCCACCCCACACCTTAGTGGTTAGGGGTGGTAAATAACATGGCAACCTCAGAGCAAACAGGAGCTGCTGCATCAGGAACCCACCCCTCTCTCATTGCCCCAACCTGTACAATCCCTATGGCTTTCCAGAGCAACACATCCTGAAACACCCAGTGAACAACAAAAAACTGAACAGTCATATTTCAGTAATATTTACTAGAATAATCAACCTGCCACAGAACGATTAGTAGTCCTTGTGCAAAATACTGAGTATGTTACATTCCCTATACTGGCAGGGATGCTAAACACTGTGTTTGCCCGTATAACAAGCACCTACAGCCAGTGAGAAATAATAATTGTCAAAAGGAATATGATATAAGAGGGTTCATGAAAATACAAACATAACCAGACTCTTCTTCCCTCCAGGACAAACCAGATATGATTGTGATCAGGAGTCACAGAGGTCTTAGTCCCGATTTAATACAGTGAAAGCATCATCATCTTGCCAGGCTCCAAGCAAAAGAGATAAATGGACAGAAAGCCACAAACAAAATCTCTCTGAAAACCACACAGGGCATCACATGGTGGTTTACAAAAGACAATTATCTTTCCCACTGCTTCATGCAAGACATCTTTCCTTAGGTCTAGATGTGGGGAGATAATGAACACTCACACAGCTCCTTTGGGGTTCAGTGCTAGCTGCCAACACTCAACACATTCAAATTGGAGGCCTTCAAATTGGAAATGGACAGCTAAAGCTGCACTGTTTTCATTTTACTTCAGACCACTTCCAGCATTTAAGGTATCACCTTAGAGGCTGTTGACTCCCTTTGGCTGTACAACCAGAGATGGGACAGAGGAAAGAAAGATTATGTTTTTCCTTGCTAATCAAATTCAGCAAGGCCTTGACTTGCATCAAAACAACTTTTCATTGATGAATAAAGAGGGAATATTTAAACACAGAATCAATCCAGCTTAAGCAGCTTATTCCAGCAATGGAAAGTGACAGCATATGCACACATATAATCACATGGGAAATAATAATAGTATGTCCCAGTGCACTGCATAGCATAAGAAAGCCAACTGCCCAAGGGATATGTCAAGAATGATTTATTTGTATACAGAGCTCTGTTTCAATGTGTCACTGCCTGATTTCTTCAATGGAATCACCAAAACCTTGGTAGAAAAATAGCTATAGCTTCTTTCCCTTACCTTGTCTCTTGTCATTTGAAAATAACTTAAATAGTCCTTTAAAAGAAATAGAGGATCTTTTTCAGTAGCTGAAAAATTGGAGGAAGCTGTTTAAAAATACTTTCCTTCTAACTTACATTCACACACACATAGCAGGTAAAATGTTTAGAGCCTCTGAAAATATCAGTATTTTGATTTGAGAAACATATTGTTAATTCAGAACCTGATTGATGGCTTTTCTTGTCTCTTCCCGTAGATGTTATCTCATACAACCTTTGTCTCAATATTGTCCATCTTTTGCAATGTGATTGTTTGGCTTCTCTATATCCACCATATTCTTTCAAACCAGCCAGATATATAGGCAATGTATCCATAGACAGTATTCTCAAAGCTATTATCTTCTTCTCCTCACAAGACTACTCTCTTCTGACTATCTTCTTTTACTTTTTTGTTTCCCACATCCTCCACTTAAAAAAGAAAGTTTAAAGGAATCAGTATCTACTGGATAAGGAACTGAAAAACAGATCACATAAACAGCTACTGGTATCATCTGGGTGTTCCTGTAAGAATTTCTTCTGGAAGAGGGTGGTTAGTCAGAACTTCACCAAAAGATTTAGCAAAACTCTGCAGCAAGTTGAGGATGAAACATTGCTGCCTCATCCAGTGGTCTGACAGAGGAGTGGATATTGTGTTTTCACATCTCCAGTAGTACTAACACTTGAGAAATCAGGATTCCTCCAAAGGCAAAGGCAGTGCTCCTGAAAAGGATCCTAACTGTTCCCATTACTGCCGGACTTCAACAGTTAGTCCATCCTCCCTTTCACCAAAGCCATTAATGACACAATCCTGTTTCTCATGCTATTTCTGGACTTGCTGAAATTTTGAAAAAGTACAAGTTCTTTACAAGATGTCCTGGTGACTTTCAAAGATCAGTAAGCTTTAACTTTGGCCTGGCAAGGTTTTGGGAAAACTAACAAAAACATTATGAAGTAAGACCACCTATTATATAAAAATGATGAGACGGTACACCATTAGGGTGAAACAGAGCGGTTTGCAAGAAGACAGTCAGTCTTAACACACTCAGTTAAAGTGGGTCTGTATGAAACACATCTATCAGTAGCAATAAATAACATAGATGACAAATGCATTAAACAGCTTTGTTTTCAACAATTTTCATGTCACTGTCAATGAGTGGAAATGAGGACAGAAATTATATATAGACTCATAGGATGACATAACATTGACCGCATTTTGACCTAGTCAAATAATCTAGATGAATAGAAATGCTCAATACTTGATACAAGAAAGCATTTTTAAACAGGATGCATTTGGTATTCCCGTTGATGATCTGCCTACATTGTGCCAGAGACACAAGCAAACTATTGCTATTGTTTCCTTGACAGCATCAAAATTGGCATCAAAAGAGTCCTTGGTCAACAGGCAACAGCAAATATGGTGACAGAAGCTCCGTGTGTTAAGCATGTGTCCAAGTCAAAGAGAAAGAGCAATTGTGCTCCTCTGTGAAGTGAGACAGGTAGACACACGAGAAGCTACAGTCCAAGTGGCACACAAGGTATATGCCGCAGCGCATAGCTTAGCTACGTGGGATGCTGAAGGGCTTCCTGATTCCCAGTGCATAATTCAAAGGCTTGTTCAGCAAGGGAGGAGGTGGGATGCACCAGAAAAATCTAAAGGCAGAAGAAACCCAGGAAACAGAGGAGGACACACACAGCATTATTCCGAGAGGTAGTACAAACATGGAGCAACTTGGATGTGAAACGTACTGAAAGGCAGAGGTGGGAATTCCTACATAAGTACTTCTAACGTTACTTTAACAGTATATTTGACACAGTGTGATTAAGTAGTGACAGATCTATTTCAGTAGTAACAATTACTGCCATTCTCTGTGCTAAACCACAGAAAAGATATCAAAGATGTAAACATTCAGTCAGGTTTACTGATGAGCTAGAGTGATGCAGGGTAGAGGATTTCATGTCTTATACGTTTTCAGTTTGCCTAAAAAAAAATACTGCATTCATTTATCATTAGCCAATTTGCATAAAGGAGAACAAAAGCATAAACAATCATCAAGCATTTTTATTTTCAAAATGTTGCAGCCACAAGCTTCTCTTGCAAATTTCATAACCTGAGTTATTTTCCACCCATATTAGATAAGCGAGGCAGGGATGATTATGCATTATACAAATTGCATTAGACAAACCTCTAGAACAAACTATGCGTTCTGAGCTAATGCCTTTTAATCACAGGCCTGCGCTAGCAACTAAGAAAAGTCACCCAGCTGGAGAGAATGACTGGGGTATGTGTCAGGAGACTCAGTCCCCAAAAGTCACCTTGCCTTCTGGACTGAGGAGGCTGAGCTGAAGAGGGTGGGAAAACCTCCCCTGAGCCCCTTAAAACCACGAAAGCTTCTGAGGCCAGCAGCAACTCAGTTCTGCAAGGTTCCTGATGCTCTGCAGCCCCACAACAATCAGTCTGGAGTTAGTTTTGCCTCTCCTCTGCATATCCCCAAATAACCTGAAAAGGTTACCTGGAAGCCTGAAAATAAACCAGATGCACGCAGCTCTCCAAAACACGCGTACGCCACAGAGGTTATGCCAAGGGCCAGCACTGTAAATGTACCACAGTCTGGATGCAATCAGGAACAGGTCCGCTGTACTCATAACAAGAACCACATCACCTCACCATGCAAACGTGAATCTATGCTGAAGAGGGAGATAGTTTGTGCAGCATTAGTTATGCTTAATAAGTCATTTCCTCCTCTTCTTGAGCTCTTTATAAGAAGCTTGGGATAGACATCTGTTCATTCTGTTATTTGACTGCTGATAAGCAGGCAATAAGAACTTGTAAATACTCATAAATACTGCAGTTATCGGTTCCTCTAAATACAGTTATCAATTGCCACCAGTTCAGAACAGAAGACTTCAGAATCTACAATACAACTACCTAAACACCAAGTTTTCTCTCCATAACTACTGGGACTCATTCAAATACAAAGACATGTAAACCTAGACCATTACCCAAACGATTTCTAGGGTCTAATTCATTTTGATTTTTTGTTTTTATTATGTACTGTCCTTGCATTTAAAAGGGTTTTTTATTTCCCTAATAAATATGAAATATTTCACATACGGAAGAAAAATAAGCTTGTATGAAAGTGACATCTCTTCAGAAACAAGCAAATGTATGATTCTTACAGTTTAACAATACCTTCTCTTACACAGGAAGATGCAAATTAATATATCATGTTAGTGAAGTAAATGTGGAAGTAAAAAGAGAAAATGGCCAATTTTTAAGAATGTGTTGATAACATTTGTCATATTCAGAAGAAACAAAGTAGAACCCTCCATAAAATATTTAATGCCAATCCTAAACATAGGAAATTAAAAGATTCCTATGTTCTACTATTAACTCAATTGTGGTAGTACCAAAACCTTCAATGGCAACGAGAGCAGAATTTCACAAACACTGAAGTGACGATTCCCTGCCCCGGAGACTTTTTAACATAACTTGAATCCACAAAACCAGTAATTGTTTAACTGCTTCAAAATTTTAGATGAAGAATATTACTATCTATTTGATGAAAGCATGGAAGAAATTTCTGAATAAGCCTGGTGAAAATGCTATTTAAATAACTCATTTTAAGAATATAGCTTTCTCTATAGTTATTTCTACTTACATCAACTTAGCCAATGAGCCTTAATTAGTTGCAATTTTAACAGAGCATGATCTTCAGGGACAGTGGAGTCATTTTACATTACAGCAATTAATCTGTTAAGCCCTGTAGCTGTATGCTTAAAAGGTACATAACATTTATTACTCATGCAGAATGGAAGTAGATTGCATGGATTATGTGAAAATAAAAGTGTTACACAGTAGTTGATTCTTTCTCTTTGTAAAATAGATACATATATTAAAATTACATAGGTAAGTATATATACATTATAATTTATGTGTTCTGAATATAAATATATGTAATATAAAGAATTTATATATACATACACGCACACAACCTTTCAGTCCTTGATAAGGGCAATGTTCCTTGCAGTTCCAATCAGCTCTCACACACGCAGAGAATTTGGGTTCTCCACGCTCATTCTGAAAACAGATTCCTAGAACACAAATGCTGGCACTATGGCCACTCACCTTCCTCCTAGCTACATAAAGTCAGCTTTATCTGCAGTCAGGTAAAGCAAGACTTCGCATAGTGCTCTAACACAGCATTTAACCAATCAATCCTACCAACTAGTTGCTTCCTTTTTATCCTTAAACCTTACCAATCAAATGATACTAGAATAGTAAACCTGGAAAAATTGCTCTCTCCTTTATTCTTACAGCTGATTTCCCATTTTCTCCGGATCACTGGTCTATTTTATATGGAATCCAAAAAGAAGACAAATAGCATACGCAGCATTATGCAGGCACTAATGCTCAAATGTAGATGCCTGTACCGTAGACTTCTAAATCTAGGTTCCCTTCACAGAGAGTGGAGAGAAATAAGCATCCTAAAGAGGCACAGCATCTCAGGCCAAAGCAAAGATTTTCTTCTGCCATTGCAGCCCATATGGGCATGAGATAATGGTACTGGAACATGTAAACTGTTTGACGCACTCAGTTCCACTGAGAAAAGCTGGGAGAAGTGCGATGCTTTGCTGTAGATATCTTTATGTACCTTTCACGCATAGAAGAGGACAAGCGCAAAAAGAAGCAGACATGAGGGAACAAACTGAAGTGGCTCCAGGGGAAACACCCACAGATAAACTCACACCTACAGAAACATCAGAAAGGGCAAAGCACAATCTAGGTCCCAGGTGGTTTAACTTCATCAGCTGCAGAGGTTCTTCTCTGTCTCCTCAAAGGAAAACACAATAGAAATACCAGCAACCACCAGGCAACATACCTACTAGAAGGAACTGAGGATTATATGGATGATAAAGAAACCAGACACATTAGCATTTCCCTTCATTTTCTAGCAGATGGACCTTCTGGGGCTTGCTGTGTTCCACACAGGACCAGACGAGTGCAACAAGTAATAAAGGCAGGAACTATTTTGCCTTTTAATTCGCCCTCAAGACTACTCTATACAGCCATGACATCTGAGTGATAGGCACTTTGGGTGCTGATATTAACGTTAGCTTCCTTACTTTTATGGACCATGTTGCTAAGAGATGCTCAGATGCAACATTTACTCTAAGGTTACAAATTATTTTCTTTCACTTTCTTGCGAATTTTCTATGACTTCTCATTTGCCATTGGGCCCATGCCACAAACTTCAGTGCTGACCCTGAACTTCTCCAAAGCCCGTGAAGTAACCAGCTTTCATGTGGAAGCTTTCCTGCTTCATGTGACTTTAAATTAAAAAAAAAAAAAAAAACACAAACAACCTAACAAACAAACAAAAAAAATCAATAGACAGTTTAATAAAGCACCAGTTTTAAGAATTAATTCACTGAAACTTTTAACTTTATTTAGTGTGACCAGTGCAGACAGGAACATACACAGACATTATGCATTACAATTCAGGGTGAAATGTTCAAAATCAATATGTAAGCATGGAATGGTTCCCACATTCATTTATTAGTCTGCAAATAAATGACTGAAGGTCAGTTATACTTTTCTTATGCCATACTGAAGAAGGGAAGTATATTTGGGAGCTCAGAGACTCAATTAATTTCTTGTTGGATACACTGCATGGCTATTTCAAAAAAGAAACAGAAAATATTTGTTGTTAACACATGGAAGTGCTCATGGCCCTGTCTTTTCCCACAGTGCATGTTTTAGACTGGAGCGAGGAAAGGAAATTATTTGCTAATTCCTGCAGGATTTTGCCTAGGGAGTAGAAACATTGTCACTAAACTCAACTAAGATTACTCAGACCCTGTGTACTTTCTCAGTGATTTTTCTCCCTGGCCAACAAATAGTTGGACCCATGGAAGCCTCATGTTGCTAATGTCTCTTACCAGGAACATCAACACAGGCAAAGCAGGCATCTTCACAGGCTGTGAGTAAAACTATCACTGAACTATTTTCCCAAACTGATTGTATATATTTTTGCTGCATCAATTTCTACATCTTTTCAGGTTGTCTGACTGGTACTTGGTTTTGCACTCCCATGTCACTCCAAAACACTGATTACTTTTCAAAAGGCCTGAAACTGGATGAGCCTGCAGAGACAGGACATAGATGCTAATAAATCCTCAATGAAATAATGCCTAGAAATTTGTCTTTAAAGTGTGTTCTTTAGGGAAAAAAAAAAATCAGCTGAAATGTAAATTATAAAGCCTGCGTTCATATATTTTTAACAGGTCTTGTCAATTCAGCATCAATATTTAGATATTTACATGTGATAAATCCATGTCATGGAATTTACAGAATCTATAGGCTTATCTGAGGGTGAACGAAATATTTGGCATGGCAGACAGCCTCAGAAACATTAAAATGGTTATTCACACATAACAGTTACAGCTCAATAAAATAAAACCTACAGAAGAGAGTGAAAGTCACAGCTTCCATGTATAGCCCAAGCCTGAGCCTTGGAGCAGAATTCCTGCTAAAAGTAGCACTATCCTGACAGTCCTTGTTTTCTTATCAGAAAGATTTTCTAGCTAACAGAAATCCCCAACCATCGCGTGTTTTTGCTTTAAGCTCAGATTTTCGCAGACAACATCTCACTTTGAGTCTAACTTTAGCCAAAGGTTACCTTCCTTGTGTTCTAGACAATCTTAGGTTTGTTACCACAAGAGTTGCAGGCAGCATCTCCCCTCCAGCACTTATTGTCCTTATCAAATGTAGACAATTAATATTTGCTTAAGGGACTTCAAGAGAGCACTCAGTTGTCCGCTTTCTCAGTAGACTGCAGTTCAGCTAAATATCAGCCCTCAAAAAAGTTTCATAAAAGTAAATCCTGATTAAAACTTTTTTCAGAAGAAAAAAATAATTTATTTTGGTTTACGGGCTTAATGGCGTATTAAAGTAGAATTCTTTTCCATCTGATGAAAAGGTTTCTGCACATTAAAGCTGTGGCTGAACTTGGAGTTCTGAGCTCATGGGTCCAGGAATTTGTTTTGACTTGTCCTGAAATTGCGCGGTGGTCAAGACCCATATAGGCAAGTTACCTGTCTTCCTTCCTCCAGGTTTCCCAAAGAAGGAAAGCCAGGCATGGAAAACTGGGAGTCCTGGGAAAATCTGGCAGATCCAGGATCTCTTCAGGAAGAAATTTTTGTTCGACATAGCCTGAGGCACCTACCCAGCGCAGCAGGAAGAATTATTTAAATCTTGCCCACAGCTGTAATTATACCCCCAGGATGCAAACCACCCTTTTTCTTCTGCAGCAGTAATTTCAGCTTCTCCAGAATCCCAATGTTCATATATTTAAAAAGATTTTCTTGTTCTCATCAAGGGAAAAAAAAAAAAAAAAAAAAAAAAAAGAAAAGAAACCTGCTGAAAGGTCCTTGCTACAAGAAAAGATACTAAAACCAAACACAATCAAGGATTTGGGTAGTTTTTTACAGTATCCAGAAGTGCAGTAGCTCTACAGTTACCTCAGGAGCACCCATGATCTGTAAAATGTTTGTGATGTTGTATGATATGTGAATAATGCAGTTACAAGTGGAGAAGAAACAGCAAATAAACACTGTTAAAGAAAGATGAAGGGAAGTGCCTGAAGAGAGGGTTAGCAGAGGCTGGAATGACTAGCAGGTAACTAAGGGTCTAAGAGAGAACTAGCATGGAGAACAGGCAGCTGAGAAGCAACTGCAAAAAGCCTACTTGCTGCAGATAGGCTTCATTTGGAAAGAAAAGGTTCTGCATCTCAGGTGGAAAACATGTTGAGTTCTTTTCATCTGAGGAGTCATGCACCCATCCAGAGTGGACTGACCTTCTAGCCTGGATAGGTCTGCAGGTAGGGGTACCCTGAGGGACAGGATGGATTTGGGTCAAAGAGCCTGAAGTACCACAACAACCAAGCTCAAATCAGAACAGAAGTAGCAAAGTAGATAGACTAGGTTTATACTTTTCACAGTGTGAATCCAGGTAGGGCTAATGTATCCCCTTGGCTGTTTGCAATATAGATCTAGTTCTGCATAATACAGGAAAAAAAAATCAAGAAGTTAGGATAAACATAAATACTTTTGCCAAACGACATTCTTAAACAGGGATGCCTTCAGGAAAGCAATATGCTGGATGAGGAACCAAGAACAGAATTACTCTTGTGGAGTCTATGGAGAGAGATGGGTATCTCAGGAGAGTGATCCATCTTATCCCATGGTAACTCTCTTCACTTGTTACAATGAGATTGCAGGCACCAGCTAAATGCAGACAAATAATGTTTAGATGGATTAGGCTAGGCGAAAAGAAAGGTATACCCATGGACCTTTTACATGACCAGTTATTCTAAATATGTACTACCCTGTCACTCAATATTGCTGGCTGGGATCAGCATTTCAACAGGCTAAGTACAAAGAGTAACACATATCAGTGACCTGCACGCAGAATGTTATACAATTTATACCACTCTAGGAAGCAATTTTGAATCATCCCCAACCACAAGCCATGTAAAATGAGAAATTAGGAGTTAAAATCTACAACAGAAATTTCAGCCTTTCTTAATCATGTTTGTAACCTCTGTGTACATGCATCATCAACATTAGAACATGCTATGGTTATCAGGAAGAGATTTACAAGAGGTTTATGCATCTGATATTCCAATGAACATACCTGTCTCCACCAATAAACAAGTGTAGAGCTTAAAGATAGCTCCTGGAAGTTGCAATGAGGGTAAAACATGAACTGTCACAAGGTCTTAAGGACACAAGTCAGCTTATTTTGCTTTCTGGGAAGCATGATGAAACAGTAAGGTTCTTCAGACTTTCATCTACTTGATTAGATGTTGTTTTCCACTCAAGTACAGACTCTAACCCTGAGCCTGTTCATGCTTGGCCTACTGGTTAAGCACAGGTCCTGTATGGGACTCCATTGGGACCCTACTAAATGTGAGCAGAGGATTTTCTCCGGGAAGTTGTTTCTGAAAGGTTTCATGGGTTTCAGACATAACATAAATAATTTGATATGTATTTCATTTGATTTCCTAACATGAATCTTCATCCTGGAGAATCCAGGAGAGCTGGTAACTCCTGCTAGAAGCCAGGTTGATGGACTTTTAAAAAGCTGGACAAATCCTGTTTCTCCATGAAGTTAATAGAAACACTGTGAAATCACTGGTTCTCCAGCACAGGCAATTACCCCATTTGTTGAGCTAGGGTCATGGTGTCATCCAATCCATCAGGAACAAAAAGAAAGAAAGATAATTGAAAGTCCAGTTGCCTTTCAAGCTCAGTGTGAATCTGTTATTACAGTTATGGATGAGTAGGCGAAAGATGTTTTACAAGGCTGACATAAATTGCTAAGAATAATCCCACTCCCATTCATAAAAACATCTTTCATTCTATTTTCAACAGCTGTCACCCAGATACCTGCCTCTCTTAATTTTTATGTTTAAACAGTGGGGGAAAAAAGAAAATAAACTTTATGAGAAGGCTGAAAATCTTCCCCTGATGGATTTCTTCTGAATTTCCCTAGAGATACATCAAAGAATGTGGCTATACACAAGTGCCTATGAGCTTAGATTATCATTCAGCTAACTTTCCGTGCATATTCATACTACATGGTGCATATGGTGTTTCAAATCTTTCTGCCTGGATAGTATTCTACAGTTTTATGCAGCATGATATAAAATCAGTGTGGATTCACCTACACTTCAGAACTACCATTTATAAGGACAGGGTCTCTACAAAGCATTTTAACTTGCATGATTTCCCCCTTAAGTCATTGCTTTCAAAAGAAATTCAGTATAAGAAACCATCTATTACTATCTAATAGAAAATGTTCTAGTCAGACAAAGACCTCTACGTGCAGACAAAGACCTTTATGTGCAAATTATACTTGTTTTTCTTTCAGGAACTACAGCTTTTCAAATTTCCATTCACTTGTTTTGATTCTTCTCCAAATTAAATATCCACAATTTTCAAGTCACTACTAAATAGGACAGAAATAAATATTTTTAAAGCTAGGGTTTAGGTAATTCAAATTCTTCTAGTATAAATTTTTAAGACATTTCCCTCTTTTCCACAGTTAGGTAAGAAGAAAGTAAATCATTTAATCAAACTATTTTTTAGATAAATGAAACAAACGTCCAGAGTTCTAAGAGTTGAAGGAACAGAGACAATGAAATATTGCACATTTATTAAGCCAGAGAGCTAAACAAACTGCCATCTTTAGCCCATTACATTGTGAATCTTTATTTTATCCTGTCTTAGTTGCAGTGAGCAACTTAGCTCTGGTAAGACAGCTTTTTGCATCTATTAAGCAATTGTTTTATCTGGGCAGTACACTGAAACAGCTTTTGAAGTTGTAATGCAAAAACTGTACAAACCAACAAGCAAAGCATGTAAGATGTTAATAAAACAAATGGCTAGGAAAAAGCCTCAGATACACTTGATCATAGTTTCCTTTAATAGTTGACAATGTTCAGACACAGTAAACTATAGACATGTAGGAATGTCTTGTGAAGGACTGAGATTACTGACTCAAAACCCTAGATCTGACTTTCAAAATTGCATCTTTTCTCGTATAAAAATAAAAGGATTGGCACAATTCACCCTGCTTATCAGAGGCTGGACCAATTCACTGTACCGATTCATTCTATACATTGTAAGGGGTATGGATCACATAACCTCAAGTTCAAAGTTACTGCAAGGGATGAAGGAGGTGTACTCTCGTATGAAGTCAGATTGCCAAAAGGTGGAACCTATTGGGTTACTACCTCTTCTTGAAATCCACACAGGGATTTTGTATTCAGAAGGCCTGCACTTTGAAAGGCTGCTCGTTCCTCTCTTTTATACATTACCTTGCAATTAAGTGCCTCAGGTTCTTACAGACTTGAAAAGAAACATTAAAAGAGTTTCCTTCTGGACCTCAAATAACTTGCTCCTTTCACCTGCTTTACATATCTCTATTTCTTAGCATAACAAAATCGGTAACTATAATAAACCACATGTTAGGGACAAAATTTTCAAATATACAGTATCTGCCTAACTCAATAAATGCTTATCATTTAATTAGAAGAAGGTTAATCCTGATACTTTCAGTATTTTTTCCTAGATGAAGAATTGATTTGGCTTCAGATTTTTCTCCTTTTTGCATTGTTCCCTGGGAGGTTGCTCATGGCAATGACAGTATCTTCCTACTGCCTGATTCTCCACCAGGAAAATACACACAGCATTTCATTTTCTTTTCACTAAGGCAATAAACCCTTCAAGACACTTTAGTAAGTAACATGCATCTCATTAATTCATTATTCACTTATTTTTAGCTGTTTGTTTCATTTGCACAGACTAGCTCTTAAATATTTCACCATGGGACAATAAATATTCTAATGCAGAGTAAAAGAAAAAAAAACACCACACACAATAATAGTATGCATAATCTTAATGGGATAGATATTTTAAAACATAAAATTGTTTTTTCAATAAAAAAATTACTTATTTGAAGACAGTTCTATTGAAGAACATTTACTTTCCGCCTCACACACTAATATGAAGTTAAACCAGATTCAAATTTCAAAGCCTAACACTTTGTTTCAACCATCTCAACCAAAGTACCTCCAAAGAGCTTCAGTCCTCTACTCCCCCAAACAACAGGACCTCTGGAGAACTCTCAAATCACTTCCAAAATCAAACAGGTAGGATGGCCAGGAAGGGACAGACTATTCATCAAAAACCTGTACAAGTTAATTGAATTCAGGGGTTTCTCAATAAGATTTTTGAATTCAGGTAATCAGGATTTCCAGATATTGCTTTATTTTAAAATCTAGGATCATTTATTTTCTTTAGATAATGTCTGAGAATTATTGTTGTTGAATATTCCTGGTAGAAATTCAGAATTATTTCAGAGTGGGAATAAACTAAACAGAGACTATCAAAGTGGTCTCTGCTCTATGACATGAAAATGGGATTCATTTCTAGCTCTTCCATCATTTTTGTAAGTTATTACTCTGATACACATGAGCTACTCAATAGCATGCTTTATGCTCTAGATACAAAAAATAATTAGCATAATAATCAAGTTAATTTAAATAAGGTAAATTCTCATATTGAAATAAGTTGCAGTTGTTTCCATCTGGCACATCCACAGGTCTCTAATCACTTAGCAGCTTTGAATGAGCTTAGCTTTCCTGTACACCTTTATCATGCCATTTTACAGACATGAAAACAAAGACATGCAAAAGGTTAAATAATTTCCTAAAGCTTCTGCCAGAGCTAGAAATAAAGACCATGCCTTATTCTTATTTCTTTGCTTTAATTATAAGCCATTTCCTTTTTCCTCTAAAATAATTTTTCATAAATATAAATTCCAGCATTTTCAAAATGTTCTGTCTTACCTCACCTTCACTGTTAACATACCAGTTCACCACTATCTTTAGCATTTCTCTGTTTTGGGAGACAGAAAAAACAAATATAACTATTCAATTTGGAAAAAGAAAAAAAAAAAAAAAAAAAAAAAAAAAGAGCCTGAAAGTGCAGTAGTTTCTTCAAAACCTGACAATTCAGTGATAAAGGCATTGGAAGTAAATTGGCTCACTCTGCAGGGGAAAAGAATAGTTCGTGAACTTTTCTAACTAAATTAAACTCTAATCTATATTCTATCTAAATAAATTAAAGTATTTTAATATAGTTTGCATCCACAGATTCGACATCACTGTATGTTTTTACTAACTGGTTAGTCAGCAATAGCTAGTGCTGGAGACAATTACTAAATGTCAAATCTATCAAATTTCACCTGTCACTTATGCCTAAAATCTATTCAGTCACTATAAATTTGTTTAGACTACTTCACCTTAACATAAAAATCCTTTACAGTAATATTCTTAACCAGTTTATTGCCTTTCACTGGATGTAAAGTACTTTGCAAGAAGGGTAAATGTCCAAAAGCACCTACTTGAAGCTGTTACATTGAAACTACCTGACTCTATACAGATAGACAATGCAGTACATTTCCTCCTTTTGAGGTCATGTTTAATGATGGATTAATTTTACTTTGTTTTGTTAGAGAAAAGAGACCTCAGTCTTCAAACACAGAACACTTCTACATGTGGATTGACACCACTGAAACCAAAGGCAAAGGTTGGTCCGTGTATTAAATGAGGCTAGGTGTTCTCACTGAAAACACAGAAACTATATTATTATTATTTAATAATAATAACAATAAAAACAACAACAATAATAATACAAAGTCTTAAACTAAAGCCTTGCTAGAGCCTTAACAAGGCCAGGGGCGTACTATATCAGTCATTGCAGGACATAGCTGCTCTAACCGCTACGTGTACCTCAGCCTCCATAACACAAAGAAAATCCTATATTAGTTCTAATTAGTATATTTTCACCTCACCTCATATGCTCCAGAGAGGGTTTAAACTATGCCAGGTTTAAATTCATGTGTGCCTGCATCGTGCCAGAGTAATTTTGTTGGACCGGAGGACCATGACACATGGGGTTGAGACTCCATCCCTACAACTTAGCCCTATGTTTTCAAAGAAATATGCTTCTATTCTGTATGGAAATAAAATATTTTTAATAGATTATATTTAAATATTGGCAGACAGGGTACTGTTCATGTGTAATTTTTCTTTAAACTACGGCAGCGTGCAAAAATGCTACGCATTGACCAAAACACCAGTATATTATGTACCATCTAGGCATTTGAGAAGAGAAGCTTGCTTTGACAGACAAGAGAGGTCTTTAATAGGCAAGGTCATGGTCAAGAAAAGACACGGATTGTAAAGGCAAAGCAGCAGCAAGAAAACAAAAAGCTTGCATTTCTATTTAGCTAAAAAGCTCAATATCAATAAACATTATTTAAGAACTTCATTCATACATCGTCAAATCTCTTAATTGCTAAAGGAAACGCCCTGAAGAAATGAAACTGATTGAGCAATTACATGCACTGTAATGAACAAGCAGAAGGGGGGAGGTGAATTTGTGTGGGCTGCTTGAACTTTTGCGTGCCCTGACTTTTGAAGTGTGCAAGCCTCATGACTCTCTTCTGCAATCACACACAGCAGTAAGTCTGAGCATCCCCCCAGGCTTTGCGCTTCCCTTTGAAGCATTACAGACCTTCTTTGCGCATGGTGCTATTAATAGTTATCTCTGAACAATCTTTGAAATCTCAGTGCATCTCCAACACTGAAAATTGAAAATAAGTTATCTGCTGCTATGTATAGGGTTTTTTTTAGAACAACCTGTTGAGCTCCAACAAATCATAGAATAGAAGATGTTATCTTCTATTGATGACAGAAATGTCATCTTACAGATCAAGATGATGACAAGAGCTCACTGTTTCGCCAATCTGAGCTTGTTAAGAGATGCCAGTCAGGTACATGGTCAGCCTTCCTCTCCAGCTCAGCACCTGTACTGTGGTGGCTCTCCTTGAAAGGCATCTGTGACCATACTCTTGCAAGAAGGGATTAAAGCTGAAGCACAGAGTAGATTTGTTAGGAAAGTGTTCCTCTTTAAGTGTGTAATATTTTGTGGTAGTTGTGTTGCTGCTTTTCCTGCTGCTAACAAAAATACTTTTTAAAAAAATCTTAAAGTTTGCACAGGAAAAAAGAAAAGGTTGTTTCCCTATTTTACCTATACTACTACTTGAGAATATACCACAATTTTTCACAGTCAAAAGCTCATAGTTAAACTCTCTGTATGGATTCAGGAGATAGGGCAGAAAGTCACCCTTCTCCTTACCTGAAAGGATTTTAGTTCAGCCTACATGGCTTGTATCAAAGGTTTTCAAACTTAATATGAGATATCACTTATCTGCTTAGGCAGCTTTTACAAGCCACTTTGAAGAGGGTTTCATATCACTAGTTATATGCTTTCCATAGTTGGGAACCCTGACCCTACACCAACAAGGACACTGAAAATAGTATTCATTACTTTTCCAGTCCAAAAATAACCACTTCTTACTTACCATCACAAAATTCACACTTCTTAAACAAAAAAAAAAAAACAAAAAAAAAAGCTAGATTCTTCAAAGATTTATATCCAGGTGTGTTGGCTTTGTGTGGCCAGGTTTTGGTTTTGGGTCAGCTACAGCGGCGGCTTCTGTGAGGAGCTGCCAGGAGCTT
>KL274569.1:0-62803 GCA_000699545.1 Podiceps cristatus | reverse complement strand
TTTGGTTTTTTTTTTTTTTTTTTTTTTTTAAGAGAACAAAACTCAAGTTAGAAGTACTAAGAAATGGGCTTGCTAAAATTAAATTTATGCAAACTGTGGAAGGAGTTTAGTTGCAATTGTGTTCTGTGAGTATTGGATAGACAGAATCTCTGTGTAGATGAATATATGAAAGAAAACATTTTGATGCATTTAGAGAAAAACTGGAAAGAAAAATAATAGAAATAAATATAGCAGATAAATATCACAGAATGGTTGAGATTGAAAGAGTCCTCTGGAGGTGATCTGGTCCAACCCCCCTGCACAAGCAGGACCATCTAGAGCCAGTTGCCCAGATTATTATATAGGTAGAAGTAGAAGATACTGAAATTTTTGATTCAACATATGTTATCTAAGCATATCTTAAAACTGTGGATTTGACATAAATTTTATCATGTCATAGTGCAGTCAAAGAAGGTAAGACAATGCCAAAGTAATAAAGCATTTTTTCATGAAAACAGTTGAGCTTTAGCCCCACTGGTTCAGTAGGAACTTAAAATGTATAGAAACTGAAATACAAAAATGGAAAATTGTAAATTCAGCAGGGCTTTTTCAAGCAAAAATAATCACAGAAAGTAAGGAATTATCATATATTGAAATTAAGGATAGCTTGAATTATCTTTTGAAACCCTACTAATCTTCTGGAGAGAAACTCGCATAACCCCTTAGGCCTTAACAGGTGGATTCGGGTGAATACAATATGTAGAAAACCCTTCTATTTTCTTCTCTACCAGAAGATACCTGATACTTTTGACTGACTCTTTGAGTGGTACATGGAAGTGAGTTGAAAGAGTTGTTGTGAGCAATTCGTTTTTAAGACGAACAGCTCAACTTGGCTGGAATCATTGATAGTTTTTGAAGAATCTTCAAATTAATGAAGTGCTAAAGAAGTTGAGTAACCCATTCTAAGTAAGAATAAGAAGTTAAAATATATTCTTGCTTAATTCCAATAATTTAATTCCTAGGAAGACCAGGTAAACATTATTTTGGTCTTCTGAATGCCACCTGAAATGTCTTCAAAATAATGGAATATCTTATTAAGTGTAAGACAATGTCTTTAGTAAAGATAATAATTTGTCTAGTAGAATATTTAATTTTCACTCTGGTTAAATGACTGAAGAGTTGCTTATCAGTGTCCTCATAAGAGATTATAGAGAAGTGAACAATGGGAATTATCAGTGAAGTGTCAATAGTTGGAAGGCAGTTCATATTAATACACGGTAGCATTAGAGATTGTTAATGGCACAAGCACACCACAGTTGAATAGAATTCAAACCTTAGATGGAAAAATCTTCTTGATAAGTGTATGCTTGACACATTGATGTCTAAATTAACTAGCCACTCTGACTCAAAACTAATATCCTTGGCTCATAGAACATTTCAGAGTAACAGGCACAGAAATGTGTGATATTGTTAACATTCACATTCTGTCTGTTCTTCTAAGGTTGCTTCAGCTCTAACAACAGAAAATTGAAGTGATGGACAACAGTTACTTATATGGCAAAAACTTCGGAAAGTTGAACTCTTTGGCAGCGGGGGAGGCTGTACAGAATTATTGGCAGCATAAGGGAGGGCAGGGGCTACAGCAGTACTCATTTACATGAGAGATGATATCCAAAAATCTTTGGACACTTAGCTGAAAGGTAATGCATGCACAACTCGATAGATGATGTCAAGTCCAAAAGTGCTAATTTGAGTCAGGAGACCACCATTGTCACCCTTCATATTAAGCATTGAGCATCTAGTTGCTGACTGGCAGGATTAAGTATAAACTTTTTAATCTAGAAATAACTGTCCCTGGGTCTCGCTTGTCTTCATTTAAAATACTATATATTGAAAAGAGTTGAAAAGGATGATGAACTAAGTATAAAAACTATCTGTCTTGGGTTTTGGACTTTTTATTTTCCTTAAGACCAAAAAAGCGCTTCAGACTCTTTGATAGCACAGTATCTGAGGAAGACCACTGTCCACTGTGGCATCATCTTATTGTTAACAGACCCATGGGGCTGCGGATAGGCTAGTGATCTGTTTGTCATTAATTGACATCACTTCTGTAATGAAGAATTGTCTAGGAGACAAAGACTCAATGGTCAGTCTGTAATATTTGGAGTTATGGAGGTGAGGCTTTTGGGAAGCTCGAGATATATTTTCTTGGATGTCAGGGCATTTGCAAATATTCTTCCCATGTGCTGAAGCAAAGAGCTACAGCAGTGTGGTATTGCCCAAGCTATTTCTTTTCCCCTATCTGCCCTATTTACTTCCCTCTCTTGTAGCAAAGGTACTTAAGCACTTCAGCAGTTTAAACTAAATTCATCGGATTATGAATTTTAACATGTTGTTTGCTTCTGCTCTCTCTGCTTTCAGTAGAGGTAAAAGGGTAGGAGCTGATGGTGAAAACATTAGAGTCCTGCAGCTAGGTTCAGAGGCTTTGTCAGATCCTGAAGAAGCAAGAGTAGATCAGGAAAAGAATGCCAGAGAAACGCTCTGACTGTAGCAGCCTTTTCGAAGCATCTGAAGGATAGTGGTCCTATAAACAAAATAATGTAAATTGTGTCTTTGCACAAAGCTTCAGTGGAGCTGCAGTTGCTGCAACTCATTTATGTTAGATTTTACAAACTTCTGGAGAAGTTTTGCGAATAGCTGCTGAAACAAAGAAAACTTTGGGGGGCGGGATAGAGAGAACAAAGCAAAGAGTCTTACTGAGTTGAAGAGCTTTTTAGCACTTCTGTGGTGTGGAGGAGAAACTATGTATCAGTTTTTGCGAGTATTCAGCATGACTTCCATGGGGATCTATTAGAATTAATATAGCCATTAGAAAATGTGTGGATGCTATTAAACTAATAAAATGTGTGAATGTTTAACATTGCCTCCAGGATAAAATGGGCAATTTCTAGCAAAAATTTTGCCTTGATTTTAAACAATAAGATTGTTTTGATTGTTGTTCAAATAAGATATGCTAATATGTTTGTGCAGTGGAAATTGGGAAATAATTTTCCCATATGGGACCTCGCAGTCATGTAGCCATCCCTTGGAACAATGAACATAATCTCATCATTCAAATTGAGAACAACATAATATGTTTCCTGACCCTACAGTGGGAGTCACATTTCCTGAATCATTAGTTCTTCCTTTTATAGATTCTACTTAAAACTGTCACTAGAAATCTAATCGAGCTTGCAGTTTGTAATTTTTGTTTCCTAACTTTGTTTGCAACTTTTACTTAAGTTTAAAAATGAAGTATAATTGTGAAATACAACTTTTTTTAAAGTGCTTTCAAAATAACTTTCATAAACGGATACTTTAAGACTTTTTCAAGTCCTAAGCAACTATCCAGCTCACTTCCATAGAATCATAGAATAATCCAGGCTGGAAGGGACCTCTAAAGCCTGTCTAGTCCAACCCCCCTGCCGTGAGCAGGGCCATCTGCAACTAGATCAGGTTGCTTAGAGCCACATCCAACCTGGCCTGGAATGTACCCAGGGATGGGGCTTCTGCCACTTCTCTGGGCAACCTGTGCCAGTGCCTCACCACCCTCATAGTGAAGAATTTCTTCCTTGTATCTAGTCTATATCTCCCCTCTTTCAGTTTAAAACCATTCTCCCTTGTCCTGTCACTACAGGCCCTGATAAAAAGCCCCTCCACATCTTTCCTGTAGGACCCCTTTAAGTACTGGAAAGCCACAATAAGATCTCCTGGAGCCTTCTCTTCTCCAGGCTGAACAGCCCCAACTCTCTCAGCCTGTCGCCATAGCAGAGCTGCTCCAGCCCTCTGACCATCTCCATGGCCTCCTCTGGCCCCACTCCAGCAGCTCCGTGTCTCTCCTGTGCTGAGGCCCCAGAGCAGGAGGCAGCACTGCAGGGGGGTCTCACCAGAGCAGAGCAGAGGGGCAGAATCCCCCCCTCGACCTGCTGCCCATGCTGCTGGGGATGCAGCCCAGGATGTGGTTGGCCTTTGGGGCTGCCAGCGCACATTGATGGCTCATGTCCAACTACTTGTCCAACAGAACCCCCAAGTCCTTCTTGGCAGGGCTGCTCTCAATCCCTTCATCCCCCAGCCTGTATGGATACTGGGGGTTGCTTGTACCCAGGTGCAGGACTTGCATTTGTCCTTGTTGAACCTCATGAGGTTCACCTGGGCCCACTTCTCGAGCTTGTCCCTGTCCCTCAGGCATGCCCACCACACCACTCAGCTTGGTGTCATCTGCAAACTTGGTGAGGGTGCGCTCGATCCCAGTAATGTCCTTTTATTGCTAGTGCATCAGTGTAAAAGCTCAAGTTTTATCTTTGCTGATTGATGACTCCTTCTTCCTGTAAAGTTAGCATCTACTTGAAGCTGTTCTGAAGATCATTTATTTATATTTCTACAATCAACAGGTTCTATAACAACTTTGTTATAAGTGTTGTCTTTCTGTGTTTAAGTTTGCAGTGGTTTTAATTTTTTATTTAGCTTTTTCTTTAATTACAGTAGCATTTAGCTCCACTTAACTAGGAACTCGGATTATGAAATGTATGATTTAAGAGCTGCTCAAACTTGCAAGTTAGTAAAACCTTTCAAGCCTCACAAACTAGGAAAAGAAATCTTAGATGGGAAGGATTTTCCATTGTGGTTAGGGGAGAGCTGCTGGGAGAGCATTTGAGTTCTGTTTTGGAAAATGTTATATGCCCTGTTAAAACAACCTTGTTTAATAGGTTCTTGGTGAGTTTTTTCCGTCATGCTAATGCTGTATAATTTGGAACAAGTATCATAAGTTTTTCAGGTGAATTTTAAGTTGGTGGCTTTTTGTGTGTTTAACAAAAATTTAAATGTCTTGTAACCTGCCTTGTGACATCACCTTATTACCTGCTTGTGACTCTCACAGTTCTGGCAGCAGACATAGCTGCAAAGAGGTAACTTGAAGCTTATTATTTTTTTTTTACATACTGCAAGGTGTTTTCACGTAATTCAACTGCAAGGAAAACATTAAGAACTTTTCAGTGAACAGTTCAGTGATAAGAACTTTCCAGTCCCTACCCAGAGAGAAGAAAATTAGTGTTGAATTTTGCAGGTAGTTGATTTGTATCTTTTAGTTTTAGCTTGAAACTATTAGTTTCAAGCACATAGTGCATGGAATGGACATTTTAATGTTCACTCTCCTCAGGACAAGGAGAATAATTACAATCACCTGACTTGTGCAAACAAGTTTATGCCATGTAACTTCTGGTCTTCAGAGACTCTTTCTTAATCACCCCCTCCAATCACATTCGCCATTTTGATGCATCTGCATAGTTTCTGACCTTTTCACCAACAGTTTGAACTGCAGGTGATAGTTCAATCCTGTGAGATACTTGACCAGTTCCCACCCCACCGCATGTTGTCTCATGCTATCAGGCTGTGAGCCGCTACTCCCTCTTCGTGGATTGCAGTATTAGTTGTGTCTTTAAGTATAGTCACAAGTGTGCTTGTGCTTTCTTCAGCTGTTTGTGGTTTCTAACATACTTTTTGAGTTAGTCTTTAAATTTTCACCCTTTCTGACATACTCTTGATCTAGTCTGCATTTTCGCCTGCCTTGATGTCTCCAAATACCTGGCACTCATGCATTTTTGAGTGTCTTAATGTGAATGACTACTTTGTTCTTACTTTACCAATTCAGTTTCCCATTGTATCGATCTTTGCAATTTGTCTTATGCTTACACCAAGAGCTCTTTGAAGCAGCATCCTTTGTACTGTAGTGCTTATTCAGTAATTAGCATAGGGAGACTCTTGATACTACAGCGAAACAAATAGCGTGTGGTTAACTGCATTAGATTTGATTTACATAGATAAATTATTCTTTATACTTTTGCAGCAGTAGCTCTGCAGAATGGGTTCAGGTCTGCAAGGAATAATTGACAGTAGCATAAATCTGCATGGTAGCTCTGCTTCTGGAGGTAACGTGGGCTGGAAGCAGCTGATGCACGTTTGTGCTTCTTGGATCCTGACATGAGGGGAACCAGAGACCTGAGCTGGCTGCTCGCAGAGCCAGTTCAAGTTTCTTTGCTTCTTATTCCCATGTGCTCACAGTTCTAGGTGGGGTTATGAGTGAGGCCTCGTTCCAAACATGATTATTCTGTGGTTGTGGAGTTTTGTCCCAAAGCTAAAACTTGTTATAGGCATTCTAGGAGAGTTTTGCATAGTCATCCAGGATAAGGTGATAGTAGCCAGAAAGCTCGTGAAAAAGTGGCTGCATGTAGTCATTCAGACATTTTACATTTGCACTATATTTCTTCATATGTTCTTTCTTCTGTTATTCAAAGTGTCAAGAAAATAACACTGACCCAAATTTAAATATTTTTATTTATTTTGCTTAATCATAAGTTTTTATCTGCAGGTTTAGCATGTAGTTTGCTTTCTGTTTTTCATGTGATTAAAACTGCAGCTTATGAAAATGTATGACACCGCTTTATTGCATGGAGAAGCTAAGTTAAATTTTCTGAAATACCTTGGTTTGGTACAGGTTACATTGAAGTCAAGGTGATGAGGGCTCTTGTGTATCTTTGTGAAGGTAACTGGAAGAGTTATGTGAAAGCTTTCTTTAGTGAAGACAATGGAGGCTGGAATTCACAGGGAGGAAAGCAAAGGGGTGGCTGTATATATATATGTGAAGGGAAGCAGGGGGGTACAGCACATAGTGCGAGAATATTTTGGATGAGAATGTGTAACTGGAATTGAGACATCTAATCAGAAGTTTTACCTGTGAGATCACCTCCTTGTTATATGGTAATTCAAATGTGTTGTGGTTTTTTGGTGGTTTTTTTTTGTCTACAGTTAACTGCTTCTGCCTGTCTGAAGTTCTGCTTCTTATGTGCTCTTAAGTGAAAGGTTGAAAAATTTGGCTTTAAGTTCATTGTAATGCAGATGTGTTAATGCAAATCTTTGAACTAATTTCTGTTACATAGCTTTTATTACTTCAATTTGAAATGTAAGTAGTCTACTTTATTTCCAGTAGCTTAATGGTCATCAATATGAAGTCTTTGCTGTTATTTTAGACTTTTTTAAAATTTCCTTTGAAGGACTATGCTGACCAATGTTTAATGAGATATTAATGTCCAAGGCTAAGCTGCTGCTCTTACTGAATTAGAAATGAGGCTTATTGAATTAGTAGTAGTCTCTTTAGCATTGGGGGTGTGTGTGTGTGTGTGTTGTTTGGTTGGTTGGTTTTATTTTACAGTTAGCTGGGTTTTTTTTTTTCAGCGTTTAGGCAATTGTAGAAATCTATGGTTAAATACACATATTGTCCAAAGAGAACATCTTTAGAAAACAGCTGAAAGAAATGATAACAGCATTTTTTTTAAGTGCCTATTTCCCTGCTGTAGACAGATAAAGTAGAAAACGCATATGCTTCCCTATAGTAATTCTTCTGAAATATGTTCAGAAATATGAAAAGAAACATGCTTTAGTGTTCTCTGGCTGTCCTTGAGGTTATGCAGAGTTTACAGGCTCAAAGAATCAAGGTAAATTTTAAAGCAGACTGACATATATTTTAAACTTTTGGGGTTTTTGCTGACTTTTTGTGATGATGATACAGAAAGGTTGTGTGTTTTATCAGCAGTTTTCTTTAGAACAACTAGTTATTCATAGTGGAATGAGAAGTCTAAAAATTATGTGGGTTTTTTTGTACTACCTGCAATTCAATTAATTGTCTAAAGACTAGGTAGTTTCATTTCTTCATCTCTGGTTTTAGCACATACTTGAGAAGATCAGTCTGTGTTGATGTTTCCTGGTTTCCTCTTGCCTGCTGAAGGAGGTTTAAAAAACCAAAACAAAACAAAAACACAAACAACAAAAAACCCCACCCAAAAACAACAGAGCTTGTTCAAAGGGGACTGGACTGTGAGGGAGAGGAAGTCATGATGCTAGAAACTTCTGGGCAGGAGAATTACTGGTGGAACTTCAGTTTTTGCATCTAGTGCTCTTGAAAACTATATCCTTGAAAAATGAATGTTGCGGTAAACACATATTCCCTATTCAGGAGTAAAGAAAATGAAAGTAAATGCTCTGAAGAAGGGGGTTGCTCTATATCCAGAATTGCTGTGGGTGGGAGGAACTTTTTTGGTATCAGTGCTACAGTAACACAAAACAAAACTGTTACCTGGAAATTCTGTCAGTGACTTTTGCTGTTTCCTCAGCCTTACTTTTAAGGGGGGGGGGAGAGTGTGTGTGAGTGTGTGTGTGTATATATATGTATGTACAAAATCTTTTTCTTGCTAAAAATTATATTGTTTATAAATCATTTATGTTCCATGGGATTCATTAAAATCACATTATTTTTTAAGATGATATTTAAAAACATGTAATTTTTGAGAGGAGAATTTAGAGCTTGTTTTTTACTGTTCAGGTGGGGGGAAATGTTCTGATTCTTTGGTAGCCAATAGAAATGTGAAAATAATTTACATACCTAAAGAAAACACATCAGCAAAAATAGTCTTGATTGCAATGTAGAAAGTTAATTTATGGAAATTTTTACTTGATTCTAGGCCTGTACATTCTAATTGTTCTGATTTTTGTAACACAAAGCTTGTTGACTCTGTTAGAATGAAAGTTGTATGTTTCATTAATCATTACCATATATTGAGATGGTATTGTGTTTGAGATAAATTGTTCCTAGTTCCTGCTTGTGTGTAGATAAATTTTGGATTTATACAGAGTTTTCATCTTCAGAAAAGGCAAAGTTTTAAGTATTTTTTTTATAGCATATTGCTTAGACACCACTCAAATTTTGAAGTTTTTTAACTTAGTAGAGTTTTTGAATAAGAGCTAATGATGAAGTAACAAAGGCTGATGTCTCAAAACAGTAATGCAGCAAATTAATGTGACGCTTCCTTATTAGAAGTAGCTGTATAGTGTTATTACTCACTGACAAAGCCTTTCAGTGTAGAATGAAACAAAAATAGTTAGAAATGTCTCATGAATTCCTCTAAACTTCTGTTACATCACCGGTAGTACCCATTATTCTCTTATAGGAAGGTGATACTGACTAGCTTAACAAGAAAAGCATAGATTTTTAAAATCAGAAAAAAGAGATTTGGCATGTACATATATTAAGTAATTGGCACCAATTAAGCAATAAGCATGTTTAGACAAGAACTGAAATTCAAATTTCATTTCACAGCTTTGTTTTCAAACTTCTGAATATATTCAATGTCTTCCTTTTTTGTCTGTGGTATATTTATGCAGGAACATTGGGGGAGAGATGCAGAATGATATATGTCTAAGTGCAGCGGGGGAAACGTAAGAGTCCCACCAAACTGAGTGAGATTACACCTAAACTATTTCACATTGAAGACTAAACCTGTACCTTTTCTGTATGAAAGACAGTTCATCAGTTTGATTTACAAGCAGTAAAGGACCAGTTAGCCCATTTTTTTAAGAATTACCTTTTCTTGTAGATCGTTTAAATAAGTTAAAAAATGTACGGATAAATATTATTTTAATTGATTTAATAAAATTTAAATTTCCTGTTTACAAAAACTCTCATTGGACAAGATTTTTGTAACTTTTATTTTGTAAAATATATAAACTTTTTATCAGCTGTCTCTTCTCTAGACTTTTATTTTACAAACTTCTGCAGCATTTCTCACTCTGACTTCCTGTTCTGTACCTTTCTTAGAAACTTTTAAGTGGATAATTTTTTACATGATTGAAAGACTGAAAAACCTGCTAAGTTATTTGGGATAAACTATATGCCCTACTTATGTTGTAATATATCACTTTAGCTCTTCAAATGGAGCAAACAGTGTGTTGTATTAATAACTTATAAAATCTGGTTTCCACAGACACATTTTTATTCATTTATGTGAGGCTGGTAGTTCTACCAGTTTTTGACTGCAGGGATTAAAATCCTGAGTTTGAGGACCCCTGCCAGTACTTTAGAAAAACTTGTGCTAAACGGTTCTACCATTCTTGGAGTGCATCTTAAACTTGCTGGGTGAGAAGACAGGCATGAAAGCCTGTGCAAGGATGGGATAAGTTTCTTACATGATGGAAGATTTCATGTTTGGGGGGATCGAGTGCAATTATCTATTCCTTAAAGCACATTTTATTGCATAACTGGGATCACAACCCAAAATTCAGGAACCTTGTTAGGCCAATAAACCATCACATAGCTCTGAAACAGGTTACAACGTGTGGTTCACTGTCCTCTGCTTTTCTGCATGGGAGGTGATGTCCTGTTACCCTTGCTCTGTATTGTCTGTTGCAAGTAGATATGTGATTTCCAAATTTGGCAGTGACTTGCGAGACACTATCCAGCATAATTTTTTTATATATATATATGTATATGCTGCTGATGAAAACCTAAGAAATTCCTTTCTTCTGTGTGCATGCTTGCAGATTACTGATATTCCTACTGGGGAAGGAAAAAAAAACCAAAACACCAACAAACTAAGCACACACCCCCAGCACCCACCCCCCCCCCCCCAAAAAAAAACCAAAAAACCAAAAAAAAAAACAAAACCAACAAAAAAACAAACAAAAAAAAAAAAACAAACACAATTAAAGCATTTGGTCAGTGTTGTGTATACAAGTGTCAGCTCTTATGACCACCTTGCCCCTTTGTGGCTTAGCTTTTTCAGCAGATGGGACAGTGCTTTTGCTGAGAGGAGAGTGCATGTGTATATATATTCCTCTCCCCCCCGCCCCCATGCTGCAGAAACCCTACCTTGAAATCTCCTAGTTTTATTTTTGTCATTGTTGATGTCCTCAGCACTGGTAGAATTGCTTCTCAAACTTTCAATACAGAGTTCACAAGGAAATCAAATGTAAGAACATTGAGAATCCAGAGTGATTGCTGAGCCAGGCCAACTAAATTGACAAACTAAGTTTGTTTTTGTTAGAGCATTTGTGTGTATTAAGGGTCATATAGTTCAAAAGTATAACCTGATCTCAGAATATGAGTTAAGAAGCCTAAAATACAGGAATTGAAGAATTATTCACTTGACTGCAAAAAGTTTGAGTTGGTTTTAGAACACTATATTTTAATGCAATGAAAATTGTTAAATACTTATTGGGGGAAGATGTTATGCTTTTGAGAATATAACCATGGAAATGTGTGTTAGAACTTCAAATAGGTTGCTTAAGTGTTTTGTCAGAAATGCCTAGCATCTTGTTTATTTGGACTGCTTAGGGAGCGTGGACTGCTCAGTTTTGGAGTATTTAGTTAAGTTTGCAGTTCCATTACTGTTACATATGGTGCTCAAAAAATGTTCTCTCTTTTCAAAACACAGCATACCTGTAGACTTTGAATTACTCAAGAGCAGCAGCTTTTATTAACCAGTTTGGTAGTAAGCGAACCTTTGATTCCTTGATGCCTCAAAGAGGTATAGGAATATGCATCTAGCCAAAGGCAGCTTTAATCAAACAAATGCCTTGTTTTCTTAAAATGTTACACAAAATATTTAGCATTTTCTAAATTCTGTACAAAACATAGTTCAGTTATCACTCTAGTAATGACCTGTTCAGCTGCTGAGCATGTACTATCACTTGGCTTCTAAACCAAAATAAGGATATTTTAGGTAATTTGGCGAGATATTCTAGAAGAGAATATTTGATAACAGAGGTTTGAGGATTTGCAGTTTAGGCTTGTATAGTTTTCCCTTGTCTTTTGTTATAAATCTACTAGATTTGTGTGTAATGTTTTAATTTGTATTAAATTAATACTTTTATTACTGGCTACCCATCTGGAATGTTAAATGAGCTTTTTATGTATGTAGTCAAGTGTCTAGCATGGCTTTACAAGACAGTGTTTCACTATGTACTGTTTTAAAATGCAAGCATTTTAGTGTTCTTAATTTTAAACTTGCTTTCTAAGTCTCTGCCATAAGCATATATCATACACATGCTAAATGTTACAGAAGAGCTACCCCTGTAGAAAAATACTAAAAAGATATTTTGCATTAAAGCATTCGGCAGAATAAAGAAAAAGGCTCAAGCATTTGCAACGTGAACAGAAGCTTCCTTTTTTTTTTTTTTTTTTTTTTTTTTTTAGATTTTGAAAGAACTGCTTTTACTCCAATCAAAGTTTTTTTTTTTTTTTTTTTTTTTTTTTTTTTTTTTTTTCCTCCAGCCACAGTACTATAACTGGCAGGTGTTTTGTGTTGAACTTATGGCATGGTACTGTAACTTCAAAATGTGTCCTCATTCTTGTCTTTGTCAGGGTGGTTAGAGTGGGAAGGGACGGATGAGATTTGTAATTTCTTCATGCAGAAGAAGTGTCTTTACTACTTTCTGGTTAGCTGAATTAACTACTTTTGACATATAAAATGAAGTCTTCGTATCTCTTTTATATATCTTTTTGGTGGTGTTTTTTTTTTTTTTTATTTTCAAAGAAGGGGCTGATCTTTGCTTTTGCAAGAAAATGGTTAGAAGTGTATTTCTGTCAGAACTCAGGGTTATTGGAGGGAGTACTTCTCCCTAGATCTGGATCTAGGTGCCTGGATTCCAGAAATGGATATTCTTTTAAGCAGTGTTTCATATGGTAATCCTAGATGACTATCCAGTTAACAGTCTGCCTCCGGAATTCTGTCCTGAGTTATGTCAGGACACCTTTCACATTACTGGTTTATCATCTAGCTGCCACTAAGCAAGAACTCCTACTCCACCTTACTCCAGACCAGTTTCTCCTTACTGCGTTCCCCATGTCAGATCTAGTGGTCTTGTCGCTGAGGTGTTTTAGCCAGTTCAACTGGCTGACCTGGTGAAATTCTTACGCATGGGAAAAGGGGAAAAAAAAAAATCTGAATCAAACCTTTCCCATGATGATTACCAAGTTCATTGCAAGGGGAGTGGTAAAAAGCTGTCGGGGGAAGGATGGAAAGACTGTCCTGTTCATTAGTAGCTGACTAGATGTGCTTAGCTCTGTCATGAACTCAGTTTACTGGTTGAACATTGCAGCATTCAGTATGGAGGATTGTCTTGTGGATACGGTGTGAGGCAGTAGTGAAATAGAGTAGAAAAGGGATACTTAGTCTTCCTGGGACTTTTGACAGTAAAGTGGTTTTGTGTAGACGTCTGGATTTAAAATAATTTTGTGAATTTTCAGGGGAGAAGGTGTTAACCAGAAGGAATCGTCTATACTTAAAAAAAAAAAAATTTACTCTTTGTTAAAATCTCATTGCTGATACTGTGATGAAAAATAGACTTAATGCATGGTGGTATGTTGTATCCAGTTTGTGTGGAAGAGGAAAAAAGATGAGAATTTTCTATCAGGATGTCAAAGGGGAAAAGTTCATGGATACACTTAAACCATTCTATCTATTTAACAGCAGTGTGTTAGGAATTGTTACACCTGAAGACTTCTTCAGTGTGTCATATCCATTTGCACATAATTTGGGAGCCCTGTAGAATGATCTGATGTGTATCAGAAGTGTGGAACCATTGCCAGCTTCTCTTAGTTGGAAAGGCTTATTAGCGTTCAATTCCTGAAAACTAAGATTAGATCTAGCAGCTAATCCCCAAAGCAAGTAGGTGGTAAATGGAGAAAGAGGAGTCTTCAGAGTGATGGGGGGGGGGGATATGATGTAATCAACCACAACGAGGAAAAAATTGTGAATGTTGAGCAATATGTTTCATAGGCCTTCTTCTTGATCTGTGTATTATTCCAGATGAGGGGGAATGAATAAAAATAGAAAATGCTTTTTTGAAGGTTCTGAATTTGATATTTTAAAAGTATATATTAAAATTGTTTTTTTCTGGAGCATATAAATTAGGTGAATGTTGGCACTGAATTAGAGAAAATAAAGCTTCCTGGTAATACAGATGATCCTAACCAAAGTTTGTCCTTCAGGGAGAGGACATTTCTTTATATGTAGTAATTCTATCTTGGTTGTCATTATTCTGGATGTTTTTGTAGTGATAGGGTACTAGCATTGAAGAAAGCAGATCTTGGGAAGCTATGAGTTCTGCTTGTGTTTTCTCCAGTCTGTAAACTGGTCTGTGAAATATATTTGCCATGGGGGACAGGATTTTGTGGGCTGCTCTTTTTGATGAAAAAAGAAATGGAGACCCTCTTTGCTACAGTAAAAGGACTGTGTTGGTTCTCTTGCTGCTGATAGCAATAGGTAACAGTAACTTAAATACCACGTTTATAAGGGGGACAGTGAGCAAAATCAATATTCAGTGTACTAAAGTTTATTTACAGTTTTGGAAAACTTCAGTTTCTTAGAGTGGGCTCTGAACTGCTCAGGAGAAAAAGGAGTTAGCTGCATTACTACCCTGATTCTTGGATTGTCCTTTCTTTGAGAGTTGGAAGTGTAACATGTGGCCATGTTTTTGAACTTTTCTGGATTGTGTTGGTATTAGGTCTTACAGCACACACACGCACACACACACAAAACAACAACAAAAAAAAACAACAAAAAACCAGCAATACAAAAAAACCCCACAACAGCCTACAACCAAAAAAACCCACCAAACAAAAAACCCCTCAACAACAACAAACAACACAAAAACCGACCACCACCAAAAATTAAAAAACAAAACCCAAAATGCAAACCAAAACAACAAACAATCAGTCCACAACAAAAAACTTAGACATCTTTAAAGCTTGGGGTTTTTTATCTAACAGTGATTTGGGTAGTGTTTATGGTAAATACAGTTTGGCAAACATTAGCTACAAATTTTGTTTAGAGATACTGTTAGACCAAAACCACCTTTTGAGCCAGAACTACCTAATTTACTATTTGCTTGTAATTGGAACTAAAGTGCGTGATTTCAGCATGGTGAATGGCTTATGGTAAGATAAACAACTCTCTCAACCGTCTGTAGAAGAAATTCTGATTTCAGAAACTGTAATACCCAAATTCAGATATCTTCAGAATCTGAATTTCTGATTTTTCTTTCACATTCTTCTTCTACAGTTAATTTTTGTGTACATGCAAAGATTTGATTATCCCTTGAGCTAATAAAAAAAGCTTTTGCCTAAATGATAAATAATTTTTAAATTTATTTTAAAAAAATGTCTTTAGCTTTTTTAAGGATATGTGAAAATCTGCTTTCAGTTTTTAAAAGAACAAAATCAACCTAATTGACTTAAATGTCAGCATAACTGGAAAAAAGGTCAAGGTGCTGAATTCGCCACTCTCCCTGTAATTCACTGTGAAACTAAATTTGATGTTCAGTAGCTCACTGAAATTGTTGGGAATTGGTTTCAGAATCCTTCTTAACTAAGATACTGTTCTTTCTGAGGGAATATTTCTTGGAGCTGTGGAATTTCTTCCTCAAAAGTACAGACACTTTCAGCCTCAGATGTTAACAGCTTATAACGATTATGGGCCCATAACAATATTTTGAGAGTAGAATTTTGAGAATAGAGCATCTACTGACAGGTAATTAACCCTTTTCCAGCACTGAGATCTAGAAGTGGGGGGGTTTTTTGCACCAGAATATTACAAGCACATGATTGTGTGGTAGTTGAGTATTTTGTGAGAAGTGACCTTAATGTGTTATCGACTGTATGAAGTAACTTCTTTTTGGTTTATTAATGAAAACAGATGAGTTTACTAGGCGAAATTAACTCTTTGGGAGACACTGATATTGGGAGGGAAAGTTTAATTTTACTTTGAATACCTTTACCATTTTAACCTGCTACATCTCACTGTTGAGAAAGAAGGGAAGAGGGGAAACAACTCTGAATTTCCCTTTCTTGTTTTGCTAAGCTTGTCATGGCTTTGAAAATTCCTTGTGGAAGCCATTTTCTCAAGAAAGAATGCACCCCGTGCATTGTGCCTGAATGCTGTGGAAAACGGGGCGGTTTGTTACAGCAGCAACTCTTGCTTTAGTAATATATCTTTCATATTTACAATGAGCAAAAGAAGACAACACAGAGAAGGAAGAGTGCTATTTCCTGGAAGAAAACATGAGAAATTGTGATAATGCAGTCAGTTACTAGGTTTTAAAAGCAACACATTGCTAATAGCTTTTGTGACATATTTTGTGAACTTTTGTTTACTGCTAGGTGTATTCAGTAACATTGTGTACAATGGCTCATCTCCTTTCCAAAGGATATTGTATGTCCAAATATTTAATTTTTTTTTTTCATTTGTTGTAAATGTAATATTGGTCATTGTTCCCATAGTGAGTGATATCCATGCGAATGTATGAAAATTAAAGTAGATTGAGTAGCAAATTTTGTGTGTGCTTTCAGTTGTTAAAAATCTTGTGGAGTATTACAAACTCAACTTTTCAAAATAAATTTCACTGATGGATCATTTTTTTGTTTTTTCCCCTTCTAGGTTCGATCTGTGGATGAGATGAATCATGAGTTTCAAGCTCTTGCCCTAGAATCTCGGGGAATGGGAGAGGTAATTATTGAGGGCTGAAAATTCAGTTGGTGGTTTGGAAATGTTGATACAATTTAAGAAGTCTGAAATAATACAACATGAAGCAAAGAGCTTCTCTTAAGACCAAATTGATTTTTCAGGCAACGGAAGATTTCTGTTCTAAGGTGAAGATAACCAAAGTACTTTGCAAGAACAATGGGATGGTGGTGGACTGGATCTACTCTGTTACTATGTCAGTCTTATTAAATGATTGGTACTCTTGGGGAAGTGACAGGGTAATTTGTTTGAAAATTGGTGCAGTTCTATGAAATGAGGCATGTTTTCAGTGTCACTGTATCTAGCTAGTGAAACAATTGCTTAAGTACCTCAGAGAAGGCAAGGAAACTGGGATATGAAAAAGGGTTGGCTCCAGAAAAAGTGAAACTGTCATACTCTAGCAATGTGTGCTAATTTACTATTTTTTTTTTTACTGATAATTACTCCTTAAAATAAGACTTTAACCAGGGTGAATAGTGGTGTTATATTGTTTAGCTAGAGTAAAGGAGGATTCGGTGGGGGGGGTGGGGGGTGGTGTGATTGGTTTGGTTGAGGTTTTTTTATCAGTGTATTTGAAGGGGTGGAATTTAAGATCGTGGAGGATGACTTAGCTTGTTCAAAAGCAGTTCCCTGAACTGTTTGGAAAGCAATCAGCATGTATTAGGGTTATTTTCCCTGACAGGACGTGGTAAGGAAATAAATTCATGTTGAACTAGTATTTCAAATACTGATCCTTTTGTCTTGCTGGATATTTACCGAATTCTGTTGATAATTGAACCAATGACAATATTTCAGCTTAACTTTCTTAAAATGATGATAGGGCTGTGATGTCCACAGAAACAAAACTTACCGATGGAAAATAAATGTCATGTTTTAGTTGCAGAATGTTTCTGGGCTGACAAATGGCTGTTCTCACTTGATTATTTTTTTTTTTTTTTTTTTTACTTTGATGAAGCATTTAACCAGTCAGTTGGCTTTTCAGCAATTTTTCTTCATCCGCGGTTCCCTGTTGACTTTCTTGAACCATCTCCCATTTGAAAAAGCAATAGTAGGTGAAGCCCTGTTCTTTAGAAATCTGAGCAGCCACGCTGCATATGCTTGCTTCCCCCTGCCCCCTCCAGCTCTTAAAACCCCTTTTGAAAGATGAAGGTGTTAGTAGGGTATCTGTGATGATACCAACAGTGAGACAGAGTGGATGGGTAAAATTTGTATCAGTGTTTGTTCTTTTGCCACCCATGAAGTACGCTGAAAGGTTGAAAGCAGTGAAAGTGGAGGATAGCACAGATTCCTTGGAACTAAATTGAGGTGTATGTGACTGCTCATACAGAGCTCTGGTTTAGGTTATCTCATATTGAGGGAGATAATTCTGCTTGGTTATCATTTTGTTTGTTTTCATGGTATTCTGTGGATCTATGAAGATCAAAAAACAAAACAAAACACAAACAACACACAACAAAAAACGCATACACATGTAGTTCTGGTATAGTAATATAGCATCAGAAATTGATACTATATTGTGACCCTGCACTTACTAGGTTATTACGACTTATTTCAATGATGTCTTCCAGGTATCTTGAGGTAATACAAGTTCACATAGCTAGGTTGACATAGTAATTTTCTTAATGTATAGCACAACAATAAAGTCGTTCTGGAATAGATTCCATGGCTGTTTTAACCTTCTCTTTGGTTATAACCTTCCAAAATATTAAAGGAAATGTCCTCATAAATACCTTTGTAAGCTAGAATTGGTAGTTGTATGTCCTTTCATGTTGTCAACTGTCTACTTTGAAAGGTATAAAAGGGAGGTTATTTCAAGTGATGTCCTTCTAGCTATTACTGGGAAGTTGTTCTCTTCCTCATTTTCTCTGACTGGATAGATGTTTCTTTGAAGTGTTCTAATCCTTCTTGGTCCCTTTTTTTCCCTGCCTGGGAATCAATACTTAAGTAAGACTTGACATTAGGAGACTCTTTTCACAACATGACTAAAATCAAGACTGTCTGTAAATCCTCAAGCACCTCTCTCTTCTATGTGCTAATGTAAAGGAATATAGTGTAAAGAAATACAGTATGAAATCTGTTTCCGTTTTATTGTAACACGTTTTGGAAATAATATGCTCTGGAAATCCTGCTGTTAAGCAGTCCATCTGAGCTTCATTCAGATGGAGCCTGGTAGCAGTCAGTATCGGGAACAGGAGCATAACATGAGCCAGATGTACCGTTTCCTTGATCTGTTTCTTTCTTGCAATTCTTTGTTAATTTGTTCTGTAAGGAAACAGACTGAAGTTTTATGAGCAAGAGATCTCCTGTATTGCAGGCATCTTTCTCTAAATGTCTCCTAAGATTTTAGCTGTTAGATTGGTTAAACACAGATAATGCTTCTGGCTCCAGCTCCCAAAAGCTATCTTGACCCTTAAGGTCATGATAATACTCTGAAGAAATACTGACACAAGGTGCTATTTCCCTTCTCTAGGCATCTGTTGTTTGCTATTTCAGGGCCAGCATAGTGGGCTTCAGGACCTTTGGTGTGACCTAATGCAGACCTACATAAAATTAATTGCCAAACAGAATATAAAACTATTTTTTTAATAATGTCTATCAATTCTATAATTTCTGTAATTGTTATAGAAAGAGGATTAAAGGACACACAAATTTTATGTTACGGAGAACGTATCCATTTCTGGTGTCAAAACTTCATTCAGAAGAAATGTAGAAGGCTCTGTAGGAATAACTTCAGAATCGATCCTTAATTCAAAAGCCGGTAATTGAGACTGTGCAGTTACTTATCAGAGAGCTGGTTTAGAGGCAGCTTTAACATAATTGGTTATTATCTATGTGCAGAAAAGGGCTTTGTTCAGCTGGCAGACACATATCAGGGATCAGTGCTGATACTGAAAAAGACACTTTTTAGCATACTGTTGGAAGAGCTTAGTAAGAAATAAGGCAATCTTTTCCATTATTTTGAATTAGGATTGGATGTATCTCTCAAGTTTGTTTTATGGGATTAAATGCAGGAGTTACTGAGCAAAATGCATCTCATCAAACGGTAAAACATCATGATTTTAGCTACTTGTATTAATTTGTGATGCCTACTTCTTGAATCAGTCTTTTTCAGTAGAACTAATCAAGTGAGGATTCTTGTCTGTTTTTTTTTTTCTTGTCTGTTAAACACTTGTTTTGTTTTTCTGAAAATCACTCTTAATTTGAGTTCCACAATGAAATAGTTGACAGCTGCTAGGGCTGCTCATTTATACAGCAATCCAATAGCTAAAACAACCCTTTAAGAAGAGCATAGTATGTGTTGTATCCATCATCTGTCAAAAATAAGTAAATAATCTAAATTAATGGCCCTCAGGGAAATGCAAAACTGTAAACTTTTAAAAAAATATTTATTTAAATACTTGAGGGACTTCTTTGTTGTGTAGAAAATGTAATGATTTTTTTTCCTGTAGATCTGTTTTATCTTCAGTAGGATACAGTTTAAATTTAGCCTCTTGAGGTATAGGTGATGCATTATGTTTTGTGTTAAAGATATTCTGTATTCTTTGTGTACCAGAGTACAGTCGAAGGTACCCTTTTGGAATTTGAGAGTATGCAGTAAAAAAGAAAACCCAAAAACCCACACAAAACCCAAAACCAACCAACCAAAAAAAACCAACAAACCCAAAACCCCACAAACAAACTAACACACACACACAAAACCTACACAAAAAAACCCCAACAACCAACCAAAGCAAACCTATCTCTGTCAGGGCAGGCCATAACAGCATAATGTTCTTACAAGCATAATACTCTCCTACAGTTCTCTTGAGCTTTGGCTATTTATCATCCTCCACCCCAAGTTCTTCGGTGTTAATTAATTTTTGTAAGGAACCCAGGGATTTCAGTAGATTAGCTAGTCAAAATACTTTGTTTCTGGTAAGAGTGTGTCCAGAGGAGGCTACAAGAATGATCCAAGGGCTGGAGCAGCTCTGCTGTGAGGACAGGCTGAGAGAGTTGGGCTTGTTCAGCCTGGAGAAGAGAAGGCTGTGGGGAGACCTGATTGCGGCCTTCCAGTACTTAAAGGGGGCCTATAGGAAAGAGGGGAGAATCTTTTCAGTAGGGACAATGGTGACAGGACAAGGGGTAATGGTTTTAAAGTGAAACAGGGTAGGTTTAGGCTGGATATAAGGAGGAAATTCTTTACGATGAGGGTGGTGAAGCACTGGAACAGGTTGCCCAGAGAGGTGGTGGAGGCCCCATCCCTGGAAACATTCAAGGCCAGGTTGGACGGGGCTGTGAGCAACCTGATCTGGGTAATGGTGTCCCTGCTCACTGCAGGGGGTTGGACTAGATGGGCTCTGGGGGTCCCTTCCAGCCCAAAACATTCTATTCTATGATTGGAAGAGCTCTGGGCAGCACAGAGAAACAGCAGTCAGCAGCCCTTAAGTTATTCCGGAGGAGCTCTTGTCACCTCTGTTTCGGTGTTAATATTATGGCCTCATAATGGCAACCTTACTCTCTTCTTCAAGCTGTTTTCACAAGCATTTTCAATGCAACATTAAGAAATAACTAAAAATATACTCTTGTTAGTTTCATCAATGTTTGTACTAAGCAGCTGTGAAGTTCAGAAGGGTTTTTTAGTCACCTAAGTAACAGGATACTCAGAGCTCCCGAACATACTCATTTATTGCAAACAAAGCTTTATGAAACATTTGGTTTTTTTCTAAATTCAGACAATTTAAAATTTTAGGTTAACCATTACATTTTGCAAAACTTGGATTACAGTGCTGTCTTCAGAGCTCTTCCTTTTCTTCCTTTTTTTTTTTTTTTTGCAAGTTGTTTTTGTCATAGTTTCAGTTGATGGACCTTGTAAAGTACATAATATATAGTCTGAGAATACAGGTTTTTAATTACATATTGGAGTTCGGCAGTCATACTGCTACTGATGGCAAAGAGGAATAAAGTAAAAGTAGTAGAATAAAAGTAAAAAGAATGCTGACATTTGAGGTGTTTTGCTTGTGCAATTCTTCTGTTATGTCGCAGTAAGTCTCCTGTCCTTGAAGACAGTACAAGAAGTGATACTGATTTAACTTGAAACTTTCTGCTTTACAAGTAGTAATGGAAAAAATCATACAGCTCAATGAAATTGTTCGTACATGGAACTTCAAATTTGAATGTCGTGGATTTGCAACCAGCAGATCCCTGTGGTCTAAAGAAGCAGACTTGCCACCATGTGTGTTAGTTGCTTTCTAAAACTTGGAACATGATGCATTTCTAAGTGAACTTCACAGTGCACTGCTGCTGTTTCTGATTATCCTGATAGTGTTAGTTAAAGGCGCAGCTCTTGAGCCAACGCGGAAAGAAGGCAGTGTTAGTTAAAGTTTCTGAGAGGATTGACTTGGTTTAACATGGGGATTAATTTGATTAGCTTCTTTCACAGCTGCTTCTATGTTCTGTGTGTCTCCCTCATAACTTCAGAATCTCAGTCTTGTTGGGGCCATTTGAGCAATTTCTTTATACAGAATTGGCTTCAGTAATAGAATATAATTTTTAAGTGTTTATAATTATTGGCAATATGTGCTTCCTAATGTAAAGCTGACTTTGTTATCTAAAATTAATTACTTGCATATCTTCTTAATAGTATTGTGATTTTTTGCCCACTGATAAGCATATTTTAAATAAAACTATTTTCTCTTTTGGAACAGCTTTTACCTGCCAAAAAGTTTTGGGAACCTGATGATTCAGCAAAAGATGGACAAAAAGGGATATTCCTTGGTGATGAGTGGAGAGAGACTGCATGGGGAACTCCTCGTAAGTGATTGATGTATATGTATTGAAAAATCAGTCATGTTTACTAAACGCTATTTCAGAGTAAATTAATATTATACATTTTAATTGTGTATTACATTTGATTTTAATTGTGAAAATGTATACTGTGGTGATGATAGTGTGCCAGTAACACTTTTTGAAACTGGAATTTGGAGTTTTTTGTTTAATTTAATTTTGGTATTGTTTAGTATTGCCTCTGTGATGAAATGCAAAAACATTAAAAGTTGTATTTAAAAAAAAAAATACAATGGTTTTATTTATTTATTTGTTTTTAACAGACCATTCTATGTCCCAACCTATTATGGTACAGAGAAAGCCTGGACAGGGTTTTCATGGAAACAGTGAAGTAAATGCTGTATTGTCTCCACGATCAGAAAGTGGTGGCCTTGGAGTGAGCATGGTAGAATATGTGTTAAGTTCCTCTCCAGCTGATAAATTGGATTCCCGGTTTAGGAAAGGAGCTTTTGTAAGTAATGCAGTGTGTTAAGCTTGCCTAGTTACCTACTATAGTCTTACTGTCTTACATAGTTGTATTTTCTACTCCGTATGTTCATTTTCCTTTTTTAACTCTCCTCTTTAGAAGGAAGCATGTAATTGCTCTCTGTCTGTCTTCCTTGGTTGGGGGGGGCATAAGAGGGAAGTGGTTTGGGAATCTTGCCTAAATAGCTGTCTTAAAGTACTTTCCTAACACTTTTAAATAAAGGTAGGAAAAAGATTGAAAATAGTTTAATTTAAAATGCGATGGGCTTTATTCTAGATTTTCCTATTCTATATTTTCATATGGGTTTGTTTTGTACTAGATGTTTTAACTGTATAAAATAAACTTTATCTAATTTGAAGTGTTACTGCTTTAATAGCACCGCTATAGTTAAGGTTGAGTTAGCTCTTCCATTATAAATCTTGACATTCCTTTTCACATTTTGGCAATTATTAATTGCATGTGGTTGAAACTTGATGACCAAGTTACCCACCAGATGCAATTTCATTGAAAACAAAACCCTTTGTATTGTTTACGTGCACTGTAGTGTAGAATTAGGTCACCTTGTGGTGCTCCTATTGTGTTCTGTTCAATATTCAGAATCAAACAGATTCTTTTTCCTCAGGGCACTAGAGATGCTGAAACAGATGGACCTGAGAAAGGAGATCAGAAAGGCAAGGCTTCTCCATTTGAGGAGGACAAAAACAGAGATCTTAAACAAGGAGATGATGAGGATGTTACTAAAATAAATGGCAGAGGTTTGCCAAATGGAATGGATGCCGATTGCAAAGATTTTAAGTAAGCTTTTAACTGTTTCTCAAGAAGACAAGCATGTCTCTTAAGGGCATTATTACAGTTCTGGTTTGTGTGTCAGCTTTAAACATTACCCAGCTGCAGAGTGATTCTTCCTACCTCATGTCCTCCCTTTCCCACTATGCCACATGTTTCTTAGGATGTCATTAATGTGTGTGTCACTTTTCATGAGACAAATTCATCTTAATACAGTAATTACTCAAAGTAAATGGGTACCTTCAAAATGTGGTGAATTAAAGAGGGATGAAAACTTTTAACTCTTTTAATTTCAAACTAAATTCCTTTCTCTCTGCTTCTTTGTAGTACTTTAACTTTTGCATCTGATTGTTGTTGTAGAGAGTAAGTCCTACAGAATGTTAATTTTCCTTCTAATTTTGCTAGCGGGTACCACAGACTAACACAATTAATTCCCCACAAAAGTGTTCATAGAAACTGTTTATTTGACTAAGGTTTTCCCTGCTTCCCTATTCACATCATTAAATGTCACTGTTCAGAGTATAAGATGGTGGTGTGGTTTGGTTGTTCTCTTAGGGGGAAAAAAAAAAATGGAGCAAGCTCGAGCTTTTGAACTGTGAACTCCTGTGTGACAGCACAGCCAGCCTGTTTCTCCCTAAACTAAACTGCATTTTAAATTCGGTATTTTTAAATTACTAATCTTTGTTTTTAAATGACTGTGATGCATTTGTAACTGTCATACAGAAGAATTAACAAGATCAGAAAACTAGAGCGCTCATAAATTTGTATTAGTTGATGAACATGACCAAATAGTTGTGGTTTCATTAGTTCATAATTGAACAAGTATATTAAAATGCATGTTTGAATCCCATACGTAAGTATTTCCTACCCTTTAAAAAAAAATGTATTTACCTGAGGCTAAGGAGGGATTCTTGAAGTCTATTTTTCAAGTCTTATCATTGAAAAGAATATAATACCAAGCATACTAGAGAGCTCAAATTAGCTCCTTTTGGAAGCAATATACACAATGAACAAAGTTACTTTTCGATCTCATATGTAGAAAATGCAGAATAAATTTTGTCCTGTGTTTCTTTACCAGAATCTGTTTCAATTTTGAAATAGTTGCTTGCAAATTACCTTTTGTATTATTTAAAGGGAGAAATTATTTAAAAAAATACACGAGTGCAAAAAAGCATCCAAAGCCAGTAAACCTCTCTCAAAAAAAAAAAAAAAAATTAGTGCCATCTAATTTAAATGAGACGTACAAAGTGGTGGTATAAAGCCCTCCAAACAGAGGTTTATAATTGAAGTATTGACACAACTTTAACTATAGCAACAGAAGGGCACCAATATAAGGAACAACCTATGTTAGGTAAACATAAGTATTGACAAAGAAACTTTGTCCTGTCCTCCTCCTTGTATTTTTACTGTACTTAGAGCATTTTTTAAACTAAAATATGTACTGAAATAACTGCTTTTTTTTCTGTTGTTCTTCACTTTGTTGATACTATAAGTCACTTGGGAATAATAAGGAATATCAAATGGCTTCAAACTCAAGTTTTGTATGATGAGCAAAACCTCGTTGCTAGCTAGGATACTTAGATGGTAGCCAGTATGTTATAGATGATTGTTGTGGGTTTGGTTATTATATTTAAAAACAAACAAACAAAAAAAAAGAAACAGTATAACTGCTTTATCTTTGAAGTATTTTGTCCAAAGTAACAGATCACAACACTAGTGTTGAATAAACTCACTGAAAGACTGCTTCTTTGGCTATATAGTCTTTAGAGTTGGAATCAACAAATACATAAGTACTAGCAGATTTCTTTGTGTTAATCTTGTACTTCAGTGAGGAGCAGACACTTTGACTTTGGAGCCTTGAAGAGGGAGGAGGACAGTTAGTACTAAGATTGTATCTCTGTCCTAGAGCTAGCAGTGTGTCATGCTGGTCTGGCAGTGTACTGCTGGAATAAATGTAGTTTCACCCTGTAAGATGGCATTTTGTATTTGAGCCCAGTTTGCACAAATAAAGCAAGTTTTACTTGAAGTTGTAAGTTTCCCTGAGAAAGAATACAGAATTACCAATTTCTGCCAACGCAGTAATGCAGTTAAGGGATCATAGATTCTTTCACACAACTCCTTCCTTGTAGTTAGATTTTTTGCTAGTTAAATTTATTAGTCTAAACAATGCGGCCTGTCACAGATGGAGTACCACTCCAAATTAAGGTACCCTAAATCTAGCCAAGTACAGGGCTGGGAATCTGTTTAGGATGTGAATCTGTTGACAACTCACTTCAGGTGTTTGCCTGTAGGTGTTTAGGTGCACAGAGATTCCCCTGTAGTCAGCGGGGATGTCGGGGATGTCGTCAATACAGCCCGTGGAGATGAGAGAACAATTCAGCTTTTACCCTAAAGTAAACACCTAGTGATGACTGGTCAGTTGTGTTGCTGTCTAGGCTTTGTCAATGGTATTGACTAGCTTTTCATCCTTTCTGATGGGAATTTAAACTCTAGTGCACCTAGAGATGTGTAAGTGTAGCTATCTACATCTCAATCACCACCAGCCCTTTATATTTGGAAGCTGAACTTTCAGGGGATTGGCGCAGTAAATGATTTCCAGCTCCATATCTGTGTCTTGCGGTCAACAGAAATCAAACACCTACATTTTGGTCCATCCTAAAGATTTACTTCTGGAACAGTGGTCCATATTTATTCTTAGAGAAACTGAGACAGAATTAATGGGATTATATTAAGAATGCTTTTTTTTTTTCCCCCCGACCAGTTATCTGGTGTAGTCTATTAAATGAGTGGTGTAGGAAATGAAATGTTTTAGTCAAACACTAAATGAGGCAGTTACTAGTCTTGCTTAAGGTAAAAAACATATTGTTTGCTTTTGAGATGTGAAAGACACTTGCTATATTGTATGTTTGTCTTCTTCAGTTGAAGTTTACTCTCTCTCCTTTGGCATGAGATGCACTTAGCTGGTGTGTGTGTGTCCCTTTTTTTTTTTTTTTTTTTTTTTAAATTTCTCTTCAGTATATTTTCTAATAATTCCTGTCACTTCCAAAATGCAATAAGGAACCATCCTAAAAGTTACAGGTGACCACAGTTCATTCCATTTCACTCAAAACAGCCTCAAAGATTAGTTTGTTTCTCTCCCAGTGATTTGAAGACCTGTAAAGTCTTAAAGTTGGGGTTTTTTTTGTTAATAAAATTATGCTTTGGAATGAGATGTTCATTTATCTTGAGCCATCAGTGCATGCTGGTTAAAATCAGTCTGTCACATCCCTTTGTAAAGTTGCTGAGTTCAGAGATCCTTTTAAAATAGAAGTGCTGTACTTGGTCCATGAACAGCTTTTTTTAAGACTGAAGAATTATCTTGAATTTCTTCTAAACAGTCGTACCCCTGGAAGTCGACAAGCCTCCCCAACAGAAGTAGCTGAACGCTTGGGCCCCAATCCCAGCACCACAGAAGGATTAGGTCCACTTCCCAATCCTACAGCCCACAAGCCTCTGGTAGAAGAATTTTCAAATCCAGAAAATCAGAATCTAGATGCCATGGAACAAGTTGGTCTTGATTCTCTACAGTTTGACTATCCTGGCAATCAGGTACAAATGGACTCTTCAGGAGCTACTGTAGGACTTTTTGACTACAATTCTCAGCAGCAGGTTAGTACTGGACTTGAAAACATGCCAAGTTGGTCCTTTAAGATTCGCATGATCCTCTTGGATAATCAGTCATTTAAACATATACTGCATTTAAATGTATTCTATCTGTGACTTAGTCAAAGGCAAATAAATGTATATTCAACCTAGAAGAATATTGGTGCATAATTTCCTGGTTTAGTAATTTATTAGAATAGAAGCTTGGTTTAAAATCTCTTTTTGTAAGTAAATCCTGGTATATTTTAGCCTTGATTTTTGGAAACTGGAGTGCATCTTCTTTCTTTTCCGACAGCTTTTCCAGAGGACTAATGCTCTGACTGTGCAACAGTTAACAGCAGCCCAGCAGCAGCAATACGCACTGGCTGCAGCTCAGCAGCCGCACATAGGTGAGGTTTTTCTAAAGTACAGCAAGCATCCCTGGCAAAAGTGGGTGTGTTGCTTTGGTATCATTCTTTCGGTTTTACCGACAGTATTCTAATTCAAATAGATAACGATCAATTGGTCCGTTTTAGCGGTTCTTCTGAAAACTGCCCAGAATGGCTGCATAAGATGGTCCTGTCATTAGAGGAAGTTTTCTGTTGTGTAAATTTTTGTCTACTTTGATCTGTTGTATATAAAGAAAGAAGTTATTTTTGCTTGTATTTTTTGTTGAATTTTGATGGGAGAAAAAGTAAAAAAGCTCTTCTGCTATAAGTAGTGTTAAACACTAGCTTTAGTTACTAAAATAACAAAAAAATGCAATTCTTATTCTATTGCAGTTCAGTATTTTAATAATCCAGTTAAAAAGCATTGTATAGTAGGATTTTAAAATCAGACCTCTGTGTTGATGATTAATTCATTCTTTGTTAATTGCAACTTCTAAACAAATAGCTCTTTATTCATGTGAGTACTATTCTTTGTGATGGAACTGCTCTTTAGCAAGCATTTTTTTTTTTTTTTTTCTGTTCCTTTAAAGTAATTAAGTGAATTCATTAAATGCATAAAGTTCTTAGTGTGCTGGCAACTCCAACAAGGAGGCTGTACTTCAGTGACAGCAGTTTGTCTACCACTATAGGGAAGCTGCATGTTCAGAGTGAGGGAGGTTGGAACGCACATGGAAGCAATTCCTTATTTAAGGAAGGGAGCACCTCAAATTCTGACACCGTAGGGCGGGTTTAAAGATTCCTCTCCTTTCTGTTCTCCACTACTAGGTTGTTGAGGTGTGTGCATATTATCTCCTTCCTCTTCGAGGGAAAAGGAGTTTTCAGGATCAGAAGGACAGACAGAAGTAGGAAAGCGCATTTCCAAAGGGAAGTGTCCGTGTCCTCCTGCGATATGGTGGCAGTTAAATTTTCACACCAGCCTGTTTAGCTGGATTGTGAGGTCTGTTCAGACAGGGATTAGCAGCCTGTAGCTGGGGTTTAAGAGTGGCAGCGCTTAGTGTTATGTAGCTGACTAATACAGTCTAAGAGCTGGGAGCATGGCAGAGTGAGATGTTTGTGTGAGTCCACAAGGCCTGTCTTCTGCCTGTCTTTGATGCCTAAACTGCAGAGAAGCCCCTACCTTGTATAAAGTGCTGACTGAGCAGTCAGCTGTATCTTGCCCCTTTGAAATGCAGCTTCTGCTATGCATATTAACAGAAATTTAGCAAGAAGCACCCTGTTTGGAAGGAGGAACATAGTTTGGTACGTGAAAGTATGTGAACCTGACTGACAGGGGAAACTCTGGATAGCGATGCTTTGTTTTGGCTGAGTTTCTTCATTTGTCTCTTTCCATTACAGTCCTTACATCAAATTTGGATTCTTGACGGTGAAATAAGAATTTCATAACTGGCTGTTTAAAAGATATCCGATTTAAGCTATCTGGTTAGGGTTTTTTTCCCTATTGTCAGTGAAAAGATTTGTATTACTGATTCTCTCTGATTCATTTATCTGGCTGACTCACTGATGATACAGATTGTGTCTGAAACATATTTAGTTGTAAGACTAGTGTAACATTTAGATAGTTAAAGTTGGGCAAGGCAAATTCCACTTAGAGTAATCCCTTCTATATAAGGGTGGGTGCATATATATGAGATAAATTTCCTTGGAGTCCATAGATCCAGCAAAACAAACCTGTTAGGCCTTGGGATTAGTAAGAAAGGACTGGTGAGAGGTCGTAGAACTGCTGATTTCTGTAATGGTGTACCTACTCCTAGAAACTTTCAACATACCAGCAGTTCTGATTTTAACAGATGCTTTGTGATTTGATTGGATTGAATATGATGATGCTTGCTAAATATGTTAGCTATAATTAAACTCTGTTTATTACTGTAGCAGGTGTGTTCTCAGCAGGCTTGGCTCCAGCTGCTTTTGTGCCAAACCCATACATTATCAGTGCTGCTCCTCCAGGTACTGACCCATACACTGCAGCTGGATTAGCTGCAGCAGCTACCCTAGCAGGTAACTGAAACTTTCTAATGTCTGTCTTGACAGTTTGACTGAATGAAATTAGAAAAAAAGCTGAAATCCATCTGTTTATTCTATGTAAATGTATCTCTAGGAAAGAGGGACTTGTAGGAAAATTAATAATTGATGTTTTGAAAATTTTCACTAAAATGTAAAGGAATTCTGTTTCTGTTACATAGAGTTGGAGTATTTCCACTGGAATTTTATATGCAACAACTAGGTTTCTTCTGTTCTAAAAATGTGTATCCTTAATAAGGTTTCATCTGACAGTAGTAGGATGTATTCTTTTCAAAAGATGAGACAGCTGCTAGCCTTTCCTTGTATGTTTTTACTGGATGAGTTGATTTCCCAGTGGGCATGAGAATAAATACGGTCTCCAGCATGCTAAAAGGCCCAGATCACAGATAAATCCCAAGACCAGGAAAATCTCTTTAAAAGTTAATAGATATCACTGTGAAACAACACTATGGAGTATTTAAGTGTCCCAGCTAGGGCTCAGACCTGAGCATAACACTTTGAAAAAAAACCCCTGTATCTCCAGTTGGTGATTCAATAGGAAAGGCAGTAGAAAGAACTAAAACACATGTATGCATAGTGTACAATACAGAACATACGAGAGCTCATTCTTCTGTAGGTTCTTTATCAGTAGACTGGAAGAGGTAAGTGTGCTCACTTTGAAGAGTGCGACCTAGTAGGCAAGTAAGGCAGAGGCAGTAGTTGTGTTTATAAACAAAGGAAGCATAGGGAAAGGAGGAATAATAGATGATCAAAGTCTCAGAATATCACTATCAGAAGCATGAGTTTGGTTCATTCTGTGATGATCTTTTTTCCAACCTTGGAAACTAACTTTGCGTGCTCCTTGGTATACTCAGGCAGTGGGGGTTAGATGAGCAGGCAGTGAGGAGGATTGAGAACAGGCTGAATGGCCGAGCTCAGAGGGGTGGGATCAGCGGCACAGAGTCTAGTTGGAGGCCTGAAGTTAGTGGTGTTCCCCAGGGGTCAGGGCTGGGCCCAGTCTTGTTCAATTCATTCATCAGTGACCTGGATGAAGGGGCAGAGTGTCCCCTCAGCAAGTTTGCAGATGATAGGAAACTGGAAGGAGTGGCTGATACCCCAGAAGGCCGCGCTGCCATTCAGCGAGACCCGGACAGGCTGGGGTGTTGGGCAGTGAGGAACCTCTTGAGGTTCAACACAGGCAAGTGCAGCATCCTGCACCTGGGGAGGAATAACCCCATGCACCGGTATGGGTCAGGGGTTGGCCAGCTGGAAAGCAGCTCTGCGGAGAAGGACCTGGGAGTCCCAGTGGGTGACAAACTAACCGTGAGCCAGCAATGTGCCCTTGTGGCTAGGAAGGCCAATGGCTTCCTGGAGTGCAAGAAGTGTGGCCAGCAAGTCAAGGGAGGTTCTCCTCCCTCTCTACACTCTGCCCTAGTGAGGCCCCGTCTGGAGTGCTGTGTCCAGTTCTGGGCTCCCCAGATCAAGAAAGATGAGGAACTGCTGGAGAGACTCCGGTGGAGGGTACAAAGATGCTGAGGGCACTGGAGCATCTCTGCTATGGGGAAAGGCTGGGGGAACTGGGGCTGTTGAGCCTGAGGAAGAGAAGACTGAGAGGGGAGGTTACCAATGCTTATAAATATCTCAAGGTTGAGTGTCAAGTGGATGGGGCCAAACTCTTTTCAGTGGTGCCCGGCAGCAGGCACAAACTGGAGCATGAGAAGTTCTGCCTGAATATGAGGAAAAACTTCTTTACTGTGAGGGTGACAGAGCAGGGGCACAGGCTGCCCAGAGAGGTGTGGGGTCTTCTTATCTGGAGAGATTCAAAGCCTGCCTGGACGTGGTCCTGGTGCAGCCTCCTCTGGGTGACCCTGCTCTGGCAGGGGGTTGGACTGGATGATCTCTAGAGGTCCCTTCCAACCCCTACCATTCTATGATTCTGTGATACAAGCTTTGATTACTTTAAAGTTTTTTTTCCTTTGTCACCTGAGTCTCACAAGGGTATTTATTTTTTCATAGAGAAGGTATAGTTTGATGTGAATCCTTTAACTCATTTGTGTTCATGTGTCACTTTGGCTAATATGGGAATTCATTTTTTTTACTACTGACTTCTATTTTGATATTTAGAAGATAGATCAATGAGGGATGCTACAAACAATAGAAACAAATATTTACTAGCTGCAATAGATAGAATAACCATATTTTTGGGGGTTTAGGTCCTGCTGTGGTTCCGCCTCAGTATTACGGTGTTCCGTGGGGTGTGTATCCAGCCAATTTATTTCAGCAGCAAGCTGCAGCAGCTAATACCACAGCGAATCAGCAAGCGGCTTCACAGGCACAACAGGGACAGCAACCGGTATGTTCTTCGTGAAAAGATGTGCATGTAAAGCCATACCTTAACAGTTTCAGTATATAAGGATCACCTTCTAGAAAATTTCACATAATTCAGATGTTGTGTTGTATCATATAACTAATTAATGTTAAAATATCTCAATTTCCTTTCTTCACTGATTATCATTGTCTTTAAAAATTCATTTATGCATATTAAATATTGAGCTAATTTTGCAGTCTCAATTTTTAAAATAAAAACCATTAAAAATAGTTCCTTTAATCTAGGTCACTGTGCTGTTATGTTTATCTCTAGATAATGCTGCCTATACAGTTGTTCAAAGATTAACGTAAAGTTAAAAACTAATCTAGAAAGCTAACATAAGGGGATGCAAAGAGATGTTTTAGTAATTTTAGGAGGATATTTTTATTCTAAGCTTGGGAAAAAAATGATCTATGTATTAATCAGCTGGAAAATGGGAAGTTAAACAGTTTTTCTTTGTATCTTTAAAAAGTAGGGAAATAAAGATGCTATCAGTAGTTTTGTTGCTTCATGGTGAAGGAGGATTGCCCTGCAAATTTTTCCATGACAGAAATATTGTATGACAACATCACCATGTGCCATATGTTATTTTTGCTTTGGTAAATCAAGAGTAAGCAATTGTTACAAGACCTTGTTGGAATTTCCATTTAACTAACTTTGAAAAACATGCCGATTTTCTATTGTTACTCTGGATGTTTTTTTAAAAACCGTTACATGATCTTTTCAGTATAAGCAAAATGACCTTTTTCCACAAAGCAAAACCCCAGATCTTGCCATGATCTTATGCTTGAATGAATGTATTTTTTTTTTTTTTTTACTAGCAATATGGTTAATTTCAGTGCCATTCTTACAGATTTAATATGAGAAATGACTTTGAGTTACTGTGAAGTTCTAGAGTAGCTTAATCACTGTTTTAATATTCAGGTATATCTTTCCTCCTACTGATCATTGTTATCAATGAACTGCATTGATAACTGAATGTATATCACCTCCAGTGGTGTGTTGTTTTGTTTTTTTTTTTTTACTTCCTTTATAAAATTGATATCCAATTTATGCAAATCACATGTAAGATGTTTTGTGAGGTTATATTGTAAATTGAGGCCCAAAATAAGAGGGAAATACAAAAAGATTATTTAACCAACAGGAGTAGAGTAGTTGCAAGAATTTAGATTGCTTCTCAATCAGATTCCCAGAGAGGTGCTGTCAGAACATAATAAAATAAGTCTGTATTGCATGGTGATTGAGTGTTTGCATGAATTCTTAAAACTTAGTGGGTGCGTTTTTTACAGCAGTGTTGGCAGTGTAGTGTAATTATTTAGACGAGTTACTACAATCTCTGAAGTATTCAGACTTGCATCATTCAGTTGCCTGAAAATAATGTAAACAAATGCATTTGTCAGGGAAGAACAGGTGTTCATTTAATAAATAACGTAGATCATAAATGTATCACTCTTGCACATTTTCTTCCTTACTTTATACTCATTAATCATCGGTGGAACATACTGCTGTCCAGAGCAGGGCAGATGCTTTATTGCCACATTAGTCAATAAAGTAGTTTATGCCTTTTATTTTTTTGTATGTATATATCCTTGAAACCAATAAGGTTGAATATTCCCAGAATGAAATTCAGAGCCAAGTGGCATCAAATATGCAAAGAACTGTTCTAGACCTTTTCTAACATGCAGTGGGCTTCCCTTCTTACCTTTTAAGGAAAGGGTGTTATACCATTTTTTTCCAGGTTCTGCGTGCTGGAGCAACTCAGCGCCCGCTTACTCCCAATCAGGGTCAGCAAGGGCAGCAAGCAGAGTCACTTGCAGCAGCTGCAGCAGCAAATCCAGCTTTGGCTTTTGGTCAGGGTCTTGCTACGGGCATGCCGGGTATGTATGTTACCGGTAGATTAAGAGAATAACTGAAAGTTAAAATATTGGTGTTATTAGATACCGGATTAACTATCAAAGTCCTGCTATGTTAATGATAAGCTGCTTAGAATTGAGTTTTATATAGTTTCATGTTGTTCAGTTGGATTAAAATACTGGCATGGGATCCTTAGAGCGCAAGAAATTCCTCTAGCATTTTTGATTTGGAGCATTTTCTCTATATTTGTTGTTACAAATGTTTGCAAAAGGAGTATTGTAGTTTTTTGCAGGATAATTTCATATATAATGGAGCAACTATATGCTGTCTTAAAAAGGTCATGAGTTGTCTGATTACTCTGATGCAACAAAATATTAATCTGAAAGTAAATAATGATGCAACAAAATATCTGAAAGTAAAAAATCTGAAGTAATTTTTTACTGTGGCATATAATAATAAAATCAAAAATGCAGAATCCAAAATTAGGAAATTGGCCAGACTCTTTTCCATGGTGCGCAATGACAGGATAAGGGGCAACAGGCACAAACTGGAACACGGGAAGTTCTGTCTGAATATGAAGAAAAACTACTCTACTGTGAGGGTGACAGAGCAGGCTGCCCGGAGAGGTCATGGAGACTCACTGGAGATACTGAGAACCCACCTGGACGTGGACCTGTGCAACCTGCTCTGGGTGACCCCGCTTTAGCAGTGGGGTTGGGACTACATGGTCTCCAGAGGTCTCCTTCAACTGCTACTATTCTGGGATTCTGTGAAATTTAAAAGAAAATTACGGCTCAATCATCTCGGAAAATCACAACATGCTTGAAGTGGAAGCAGTCCAGAGCTTGGAGCCTTTGATCCTTTTAGTGTGTGTGGCTTCTGACTTACACAGGGGGTGGTTATTCTGAGTCTCAGTACATGTGTCATAAACGCACAATGTGTTAGCTTGAAGTTCAGCATCACTTTTAAGTGTTTGGTACAATTAACTGAGCAAGAACAATTTCTTGGCGATATTTCAGTATGAAAGTTAAGATTTTACATGGGCAAGTTAGATATGATGGTAGCTGCAAATGCATTTGACTTGTACAGGTTCTCTCTTCTGTCAGCACTACTGTGAAATGTCTCACGGCCTATAGAAGTCAGAGTTAATTTGTTGCTGGATGCTCCAGGACTGCATTGTGCACTTTGTCTTGCACGATCAGATTTTACACCTTTAGCTGCAGAACAGCCTGTCTCTTGTGTCTGTCTTGTCTGTTTTGTTTCATTACTGCCATTTTTATTTCTTCTCATGCAGTAGTATCTTCAGCTTTTAGCATCCTTCCCCTAAAATGAGGAATCAGCAAAGTGTGCTGTCACAGCACCTGTCAAGTGGGATCTGTGTGCCTCACAAAAGCAGTGGAGAAGGCCTGCAAACAGTGAGGCATATCAGAGAGGCTATAAGCATCTTTGCAAAAGCCTCAAATGCTTAGCTATATCTTTTTGTGAGTATTTTGGGGTGAGGGGCTATGTGTGTTCATAGTTACTTATGAGTTCTTGCTTTGGACATGGAACTCTTAAGACTGTGGAGTGGTCTGTGCCTTGTAAAAAGCCTGTGCCATTTAGCTTCGCTCAGGTCAACCCAGTCACGTTTGTGACTTCATTCCAGGAAGACATAAAAAGAGCATTGTTTTCAAAGAGAAAAGTATCTATCTTAAATAATTCAAGGATGGTTCTTAAAACAAAAAGACCACCTCTCCAAACAGATGATTGAAAGTTCAGCTGAGTGGTTGAATATAAACTCAGTAATGAAAGAGCCTGTCCTGTGAAGATTGGACTTGAAGACTTTTTTTACTCCTCCACGAGGCCCATGAGGTTTTCTGTAAGGGCAGGAACCTTTTTATTCCATTTCCATTGTAGATGGCTGCTTTGTCCCATCTGTTGCACGCCTGGGTGGCCAGGGAAAAACTTTTATTCATGTGAATGTATTTTGGACTGTTCTATAATAGGAATTGTGTGCAAGTGGCTTTCAGCCTTACCGACCACACTCTTGCAGGCTATGGGACTCAAGATATAAACAAAAAGGATATCTGTTTTCTCAGTTGTCGTAAACTGGTTTTGTAGTGAGTCATGGGGAGTGCTGGTGATTCCTCTTTTTAGGTGAAGGAGAAGGATATAGGGTGATGAAATGAATACAAGCTATTTTAGATGGGAATCATGGTACTGCTTTAGACGTATGTATTTGAGCTAGATACTTAAGACTCCTTTTATAGCTAGTGAAGAGGAATGGGAACTCTTAGTCTTGATTCATATGACTCTTATTTTAGTTACCTAATTTAGGATAAAGTGGTTTTTGCTCCAGAGGTTCCTTTTTCTATTCACTTACTATAAAATTGAGTCAAGGTCACTAAATTACATATAGATACCAAAATATGATTAAGTGAATTCCAGGTATAACCACTGAACAGCACGTATTATGTAATAAACAAGCAGAAAATACGTGGAATTATTGTTTCAATTCACTTAGAGGTTTTACAAGGAAGTGTAGGTCCAAACTTGAGTTTCATGCTTTCAAATGTTCTTTACAGAGAGAATATTTGTACTTTGGCTTCACTGCAAGCTAATAAGTGAGAGTATGTTACTCAGTTTGTCCATGCTGCTGTCTTTAAAGTGTTTCAGCTGCTTTCGCCTTGCACAACCTTTATGTTAGATGAACTTGATGAGCTATTCCAACCAACTATGGGATTGTTTTATTTTTCAAATTTGATATTTCAAGTAGTTCTGTATTGATTATTTAGGGAGGTGTATTCATGTAGCACTCAAGGCATATGTCTCATCCTCAGTGCAAAGAGGTGTCTGAAATCCAGGTTATGTTTCATGTAATGTTCACTCTCTTTTCAGAAGAGTTCAGGTTCTTTTTTAAAACCATCAAAAGTGAAATACATTTTGCAGTCCTAATTTAGCAAGTCTTTCAGTAACAAGGATTCTTAAAAACCAGATGGTTTCTGATTGAATAAATGTGCCAGGAAAAGTCAGAGGGTACTCCAAACTTCATCGTAATGTGATCAGTACACATTCTTTCCTACGAATAAAACCAGTCCTCACCACAGGCAGCGGCTGGACTCGGCTGAGTCATCCAAATGCAGGAATCGGCACGTGACCTCAGGTGTCTAAGGAGCCCCTGTGCTCAGTGGAGATCTCCCTGGTGCAGCTGCTGTACAGAGGCTGCAGCGCTGCTCAGCTTACCCTGACATAATATCTAGTGGCGGGTCGGCTGAACCCCGCTGGAGGCTGTGTTGACTGCATGGACTAGATCAGGTGCAACTTAGTTTAATTGAATTCATGCAAGTGAGGCTGCTAGGACTGACTGTAATGGTGCATCTAGCATGTGGGTGGGCATGTAAATTGAGTTGTCTGAAAAACATATACAAAACGCTAATAAAATTGGTTTTTAGTATTGCATTATTTTATTACTTAGAGGAATTTGAAGTGTGACATTGCAGTGGGTCATGCATTCTGTGCATCTAGGTAGTATGAAATAGAAGTCAAGAGATAATTGTGGCAGACGAACAGGGTGTTACAGTATTGACAAAGTTACAGTGGTTATAGAAAGTATAAGTCATTTACTGGTAGGATAGTACTGAACTTGATTTGCGAGAGGACAAATGCAGAGATAAGGCTATGCATATCTTCATCAGAAATGAGAGGTTATAGTGGTTCAGGTTTTGGTGAGCTTGGGAGACTGAAGTGAAGACTGCAGCATTTAAGGAAAAATGGAAGATTAAAAGCTGAATAAATTTTCAAATCTCTATGCAGAGGAAAATGATTGGATTTTGGGAATGTTGAGAAGGGAGAAGCTGTAAGCTTTCTACAGAGGGAGAGAGGACTCTACAGTGACTTCAGGCTATGCTCCTGAGTAGGGGAAGAGAGGTGTCAGGATGGTAGTGTTAAAAGGGGCAGATAATTGAGTTGGCAGTAAGAAGCGTCACATCTGTTAACTTTGAGTAGAGAGAAGTGACAAACTCTGACATATATTTGGGTGTCATCAGCGAGGGAAGAGTGTAGGAGATCTGGGCAGAGCTTTGTGGTATTACATACAAAAATGTGAGAAGAGAGTGAAGTATCCAGTGAAAGACACTGAAGAAATTACTGGATAGATAAGGGCAACAGCAAGAATGGTCTGCATGAGCCAAGAAAACAGATTTCATTTAATTCTTTAAGAACATTTAAGGTTTATGTGAAAAGAATCCACAAAGTTTTCAGTCTGGTTTTGGAGGCATTTAGCAATCATTTCAGTAAAGCACAGTATTGGTAAACCAGATTGTTTACTTTCATATTCCCTGCTGATCTGGAGACAGTATGTGTAGACAGAGAAATTGAATTCTAAAATAAAAGGTGTGATTAGGAACTGCTTAGGAAGCAAAGAGTATATTTGAGTTTCTTGGTTGCAGTAGAAGACCACAGTAAACTTAAAAGTGGAGGCACTGAAATGAGCTTTGATAGTTGTTAATTCGGAGGGGGAATGGCACAGCTATGGGGAGATGATGATGTGATGGAGAGGTAATAAAAACTGAAACAAGACGAGAGAGGGAATTAGAAGATCTGGGAAGTCACCATCTTATCTTTGATAAGAGAGAAGACTGAGAAGTAGTTTTTAGAATACTGCGAAGGAAGAGCAGGCAGAAGACTTCAGTTTTGCTGAGAACTGTTCTTCCATTATTTAATCTGATCTGAGATGGTCTCTCTGAAATTGTATTTTTGATGTCAAAGCAAATACTTTTACACCTTTGAGGCTGCAGATGCACTTAGCAGGTCTCAGCAATTTCACAAATAGTCCTGCATTGCTCTGTTTTTGTAGATGGGAGTAAAAAGCTGGGAGGCTGCCTGTTCCAGGTTGGAATGTATTCATTTCAGAGATTAGGAACATAGAAGCACCCATCAGTTCTCATGCATAGCTTGAACTTTGTGATGGATGGTATCTTGATGCTCATGACCTAGTTTATTATTACTAACTTTAAATGTCATGTTTGTGGCTGGCATCACAGATAAGATAGGGGCAAGGAAGTATCAAGAGAAATTGGACATTTTGTAATGCAAAGAGCAAGTGCAAATTTCTTCCATTTTTTAATTCAGCAGTCACACTAGCAAATTATTTTAGAAAATCTAAAATTAATGTATTAAACTGCATTAGTATTAATTCCACTAAATCTAATTTATGCAATATTGTATAAGTTACCTTTTGGGTTCCCCCCCCTCCCCCCCCATGTATTTTTGCATTGGACAATACGCTTGTTTACATTGTGAGCCTGAAGTCATATAAAGTGCTTTGTATTAGCTTCAGATGAGTACAAGAGTGTAAATATATGATCAGTCCTTTTTTATATAGCTATAGGATTATCCATGGGTTTGAACACTGGAAGAGGGTAGGTGAACAGAGTAAATACTGGTAAGCTTTGGCCAGTTCTAAGTTCTGAAAAAGTGGTTTTATATGATGCAGCAGTAACAAATGTCAGGACCAACATGGTATTATCAATTGAATGTACTACGAGTAAAAGTAGAAATTATCTAGGTAGTAGTAATTAAATATTGCTAATATATGCAGGAATGTATGTGGTATTATAAAGAGCTTTCCTACTGTGTCACTCATCTAGTATTCTATGCTGTGTGCTCCACAGAGCTACTGTAAAACAGACAGCCTCCCTACCTTGGGAATGTAGCAATCTTAGTGGTGAAGGTGGTAGAGCACCATAGCACAGTTTTGTAGGTGAAAGAGGCAGTGGAACCTATAGTGAAGGTTTCCTAACCAAATCAATTGTAAGAACCCATTTTGGTTGGTTTTAACTAGCCAAACTTTCAGAGAAATTCTGTGGAGGGCAACTGTCCTCCTGTGCTGTTGGTGGGAAAGAGAAGGTAGATGCACCTGGAATGTAAAACCAGTAGTGAGCCATGAGAGCAAGTTTGGAATGATAGTAATTAGAAGTTTTCATAAGCAATATAGTGCATTCATCTCCAGAACCATGAACTGAACCTAAAGATCTGGATTTTCATCACTCCTCTCCTGTTCAATTGCTATCTGAGTCTCCTTCATATCTTCAGCTATTCTTAGTGTGAGAGAATTTGGGCCTGTGTCTCCAGCTTCCCTGCAGAGTACCGTAACCACCAGGCCAGTGGGCAGGTGGTGTTTCCAGCTCTGCTTTTGGAGCAAGGCATCTAGCCAGAAGAGATTACACAGATGTTTTAGAAACTGAGGAGGGTGAAAATATGACTTGGAAGCCTGATGACTGAGGTACTTACCTGGAATTAGAGGCCCAGATCTTTATGCTCAGGTCCGTTTGTATTTCAGAGAGAACTCTGCTAGACCTAGTTCTGAACAAACGTGGAAACTGCCTTAAAAATAGTATGGAAAAACTTGGTTCTTATGTGTACAAAAATAGATGTGTGATTTTTTTTTTTGCCATCTTGACTTTTTCTTAATAGCATTAGTATGTATTTGAACATGGGAGGAAAATTGAAGTTCTGTTGGGTTTTGTTTTACTGCTTTATAAGAATAGTCAATCTAAAAACTAGATGGTATTATCTCTTTGTTGTCAACACCCTTTCTTAGATTCTTAGCTTGTCTTCTGTTTTTTAGGGATTCTCATTCTACTTCATTATAAAGTGTCAGAGCTTTAAAATTCTCTTGCTCTTGTCCTAAATAAAGGTTTTTCAGTTTGGTTTTTTTTTTTCTCTTTTGCTTTCCTTCATTCATATCTTGAATCCTGTTTTATTTCCTACAGCTTGCTTTTCTTTTTCAGTTCCTCCTTTTTCTCCCCCAGTTCCAACTCTTAACTGTCAACTGAATGAAATTTATATTTGGATTACAGTCTTTTCACCCCCTGTGAAACTGACTGATCTGAGGTATTCCTGCACATAGAGCATTCCTTTCCCAATATGTTCTTGTAGATGGACTTCTAAGTCTGGCTATGTAATGCATGGAATTGCCAAACATGCATTTAGTCCAGCCCTTTAATTTTACAGATTTCAATACCCTTTCCATGTACAAAAGAGTAAAAGAGACATGTAGAACGTTTGAAACTGCTAAAAGAAATTGATTTGATAATGATCCAGATATGGCCAGTGGTGTTGTTCCTGTACCTTTTCACTACAGTGTTAGAAACTTTCTTTGTTGCCCTTGAAAATAAAATTCAACCTTAGACTACTAGATTTATCTGTTATTCTAGTTTTAAAAAATTATGTAGCGCATTTCTAAAGGAGATTTTTGTCACACTGTATTACAACGTTCACTGTTTTTTCATTTTATGTCCAGTTGACATTCTAAGACAATATGCAAGAATACTGTTTTCCCCCTCATAGTTTGTCAGACTATTTCGAGGAGAGAAGAAATGCTGACCATATTACACCATCTGTACTACCAATTCTTGCATTCTGTGTTGTGCAGGCTATCAAGTACTAGCCCCCACTGCCTATTATGATCAGACTGGTGCCTTAGTAGTAGGCCCTGGAGCAAGAACTGGCCTTGGAGCACCAGTCAGATTGGTGGCCTCAACCCCTGTTATAATCAGTTCTGCAGCAGCACAAGCAGGTAGGTATTTGATCCTTCATGGAAGTTTCTTCCAATTTTGTACTGAATCTTAACAGTAATGTTGGTTGATTGGTATTTGATACTGTAAATGTTTTGTATGCATCTGTGAAGTTTTCTAGTTGTAAAGGATATATCATACATGCTTGCTTTCTTACTCTGTCGCTTCCCTTTCTCCCAGAGACACTGCTGTTTCTCAGAGATGCAGTTTTCCTGGTTTAATTCAAATTTACAGTCCCCTCCCCATACATACACAGGCATGTTTCTGAAAATGTTGTTGCTTGTCAGATGTGAACATTTTCCTCTTTCCTCTCCCCATGCATATAACATGCACTTCTCATCAGTCCCCTCAATGGTGTTCTCTAGGAAGCATCATTTCATTGCTTCGGCCTGGCAGAAGATGATGGAGTGCTCTGGGGCCTTGCTGTGCTTTTCTCCTGAAAGTATTTTCTCCTGAAAAGTGGGGCAAGGAAAAAAAACTGTAGAATGGACAGTAGAAGAGGAGAATTAGTTATATCAGAAGTCTCTGTTTTTCTTTTTTTACCAGTGATAAAGTCTGGTACTACTTTACTGAACCATTGTATTTATTGCATTTGTTAAATTAAAATCCAAAATATTAACACCAGATTAATCTGTTCAGAAAGTTAAAATTTAACTTAATCTATAAGCTTCTTTCTATATGCAGAACTCACTTCTGACATTAGTAACTGAAGAGGTCTTTGGCTCTTAGTTGCAACTGTGCTATTGCAACTTTGGATATAAAAGTACAGTTCAGTAAACAGTAATGTCTTATACGTTAACACTGAAAATTCCCTCAATTACATTAACAATTCTACAGCCTTGATTAGCCTGCAATATATGCTGTCTTCATTTTTTTTTTCCTCAGGTAATTAATACTGTTTAATACTATGAAGTCTCTTTTAGTTCTTTAATATGTGAATTTCTGCTTGTTTAAGAGGGTTTCTAGAAAATAGATCTGAAGAGGCCATTTTCAGTCAGAAATGTTCGAGAGAGTAATTATGATTGAAAACATGTGTTTTACAGCTGCAGCTGCTTCAGCTGGAGGAACAGCAAACAATCTCGCGGGAGCCACGAACGGTCTATTTCGGCCACTTGGTGCCCAGCCACAACAACAGCAACAGCAAACAAATAGTAGCCTCCAATCCAATTCTTTTTATGGCAGTAACTCTTTGACCAATAACTCCCAGAGCAGTTCCCTTTTTTCACATGGTCCTGGCCAACCAGGAAGCACATCTCTTGGCTTTGGAAGTAGCAGCTCTTTAGGAGCAGCTATCGGCTCTGCACTTGGTGGATTTGGCTCATCAGGTAGGTTGTTAATATAGTGAGGAAATTCTGTGAGACTTTTGTGTTAAGCAAAAAAAATGTATATGTATCCAGACATACTATATACACATACATTTCTAAAGTGAATGCAATAATAGGTTATTCAAGTTAAAAGCAAATTATAGGGGAAGGAAAGGGGTTGTCTAAATTCACTTGGGCTCTGTGTAGAAGGTGCGTTTTTGAAGAATAGCCTGTAGTCATCTCCAGAATACTTTTCCATATTGAGCACTGTACTTTGCCCCAGAAGTTTGTTACTGTTCTTAGCAAGTTTGTTTTGGTTTGGGTTTTTTTGTACGTTTTTATTTTCAAGGAAGTCTTTATTCTGTTTTTGAAATAATAATTGATGATGTCTAGATATATATTCTTTTGTTGTAATTTTCATGTCAGGAAAATTCCTAATGTTTTTAAAAAATATCATATGACTTTCTAAATTTGATCCAATATTGAAGTGTTTTTTTAATAACATTTTAATAGGGTTTATAAAATAGAAAGACTTAATACCCAAGAATAGTCCTTGTTAACTCTAGTAGGTTTAATCTTGGATAAAGTTAAGCCTAAATAGGTCTGTGCAAGTTTGGGGTCTTAAATTATTTCAACAGATGCTCCTAAGTATTACCAACCTGTTTGTGTTTACAAAACACACAAAACCAAACAATGTTGCCATCATGTTTCTGCTCTATAGCAGACATTTCTTATTCGCACAGTTTTTAAACATGCAAGGTAGGTTTTCTTGTATTTCAGATTCAGTATTAGTAAGGCAAGCGAAATATCTTTTCTAAAGAATATTTCCTTTGGCTATTAATATCTAAATTACAGCACTGAATTGCTCATTATTTTAATGAAATCAGTGGAGCATATTTGTAGTCTTATGGATCTTGCAGATAGGTAGAAATTGGGGAAAATTGGTGGGGGGGGGTAGTTGAAAGAAATTTTAGAAGTGAAGATTATTACAAGATAGCTTAATATATGGAAGAAGAAGGAGAAACACACCCTTCAGTGTTAAAACATGATACCTGTTATTTGGTACCTAAGTGAAGGTGAATAGTGACATCAAATATGATATCAGTGTCGATTTTCATAAAATAATCTGAAAAAATATTTACTTCAACAAAAATAATGCTACAAAATGTAGAATTGGGTTTTACACTGATCCTCTCTAATATCTGATTTTTAAAGAGTAGACTAGGAAACTCTAAGCATACCATTTTTAACTTAAAAAAAAATGTGGAGGCTACTCAGTTGTGTAGGGTTTCTTAATTTTCCATATTATCACAGCAGGTAAATCTTATTTACAAAGTAATTGTGCTGTCCAAGTGCTGTATTTTGTAATATAATTTGTCCTGAGCTACTTGTAGGATTTCAGTGAATTCTTAGCAACTATATTTCTAGGTACAGTTTCATTTCCTTGGTAGATAGTGATCATAAGTCTATCTGCATATTTAATGCAGTGCACCCATTTTAAGTCTCTAAATAGAATAGTTTTAAGTCATAAAAGACTTCATCCAGCATTATCACAAGGACCTCCATAGAATACAATTTCTAGTTGTCTATCTATTTAAGAACAATCAGCATAATTCTTTCTGCCACAGGAGATTAAGCCTTTTCCTTGTAGCAAAGGTCAGTTCCAGAGCTTTGTCCAAAGCTTTCAGCATATGCTGAAATTTTGCAGCAGTATCCTAGGTGATTTATTTAGCATGGTAGTTTCCACAGGGACGCAGGAAGCCTATGCTTTTGCAGTTTGAAAAGTGCTGATGAAAGGTGCTATCTAAACCTGAAAAATTTTTAGTAGTATTACTGGAATAAAATTGTATTGAAAGTGCCCGTCTGCCAAGTATAAATTGTATAATAGCCACTTAAAATATAAATTGCCATAATAGCCACTTAAAAAAATGCTTCCTGATCTTTTTTCTAAAGGGTTCCTGAGCTGTATGTATATATGAATTGAATTACACAGATGAGTACTTATACAAGTGGTGTTAATGCATGTTGAGGCAAATTAAAAACATGTTTAATTTTTTATTTGCCAAAGTTTCAGCTTCTTTGTAACTCTCCGCAGTGTGTTGTAAAGGTTGAATTTCAGTTAAAATATAGCCGTGAAGATTGACAGATGGCAATACAGATCTTGCCCTTATGTTTTCAGTTGTTGCAGCAGGGAAAAAAAAAAAAAAAGGCTCTGCAAAAAATGCAGTGATGAGCATGTTCTTGCTGAATGCCTGAACATTAAAGAAAAGAAACCAGGAAGAGGCAAGCATATAATATTAGATGGCTGTATGTACATTACAGTCTCTGCTCTTTTATTGTAACGCTAGTCATACTCCCATTTTAAAGGTTTAGGTAGATAAGTTACTGCAGCTTAACAGGTAACTAAGAATTAGACTACCAACGGCACCTTTCCAGATGCTACTTCTGGCTTGTAACAAGTGTAAAGTAATTGCATTAGCTTAGGCAGTGGTGAAGAGGGAAAGTTTATTCAGAGTATCGTCTGGGGGTTTTTGTGAGCTTTGCTCGTGTGTGCATGAAAATGCAGCTCGGCTGGTTCACGGTAACTTGTTAAGCTGCAGTAATTTAGCTGAGTAAGAAACCTTGAAAGAAAGCTAAAGTTTGCTTAGCTTTTTTCATAGTTGGAAAAATAAGAATCCATCATGTAGCATTGTTAGTAACATTCATGTGGTTCACCAGATGAACCAGAGCTTGTAGAGCTACTCTCAGATCTTGAGATTTCTTTCAACTGTTGCCTTAATTTGTTCTCTGATTTCTTACTCTGTCTCCTTGCCTAGTTAGTTCAGTATCTTTTCCTTCTGGCTTCTCCTCTAGTATGTCTTCCTTCCCAGTTTCCAGGCAACATTTATCTCCTGCTTCCTCTCAAATACGTTTCTGTTTCTGCTTGTACTGTGTGATGTTTCCATCATGAGCTTACTGTTCCAGTCTTTTTGCCTCAGTCACATACACCTGCTACAGCCTAACTTCTTCAGAGCTCCTTCCTTTTCATCTTCAGGCCCACTGGTTTTGAAAGTGCTTCCCAGTTTCCTTGCAGTCTCCTTGTTGGCTCCTTTGTCTGACCTTTCTCTCCTCCTGGTTCTAGTTTCTCCCCACCCCCCACCCCTCCTTTTTTGGGGGTGGGGGGTGGGGTGTCTCCTTCTTTTTGCCTTGTCTGTTTCTTGTGTTTGGCTTTTGTCTCCTCTGCATTTGAAGTAGAAAACTTCCTTTCCACACTGCCTGATGGGCCTTTTGAACACAAGGTGGGATCTTGGACAGAAGTTTGAGGGCATTTTTTGGCACGGCACACAGAAGCCTAGAAGTTCAGTTGCAGGGAAAACCTTTATCAGCCATCTCAGATGTGCCATATATGGACAGGAGGGTTTTTTTTCAGCTGAACTTTTATGAACTGTGATTTTAAGATTTTTAGTTCAGTCAAAGCATGAAAATAAAGGTCTCCTGTTGCCACCACATTGGTCTAGGTACATAAAAGCATTAACTTCTCAAATAATAGATTGCTGGATTATTTTACTAAGGATAAAGTAGCTTTCCTTGCCTGCTTTTCTGAAATGGCCAGAGTTGTTTTGGCAGAACTTCTTTGAAAAATTTGGTCAAAACAGGTACCTGCCGTGAAAAGTATTAGCCAAGTTGCTAATGTTAGGGGGGAAAAAAAAAATATCAGTGTCTTAAAATGGGAAGTACCAGGTGACCTTTATGTTGAGCCAGCTTTAGTAGGAAGATACCTGACAGGAGTAAAAATTATGGAAGTATAAATTGGGACCTTTTCCTTTTTAAGTTGAAGTAGAAATCAGTTTTCCAAATTCAGCTTATGAAGCATCTTTATTATCAAAATATCCATAATCTTGGTTTTGTTCATGAGTATAATAATGTTCCAGTGTTTAAAATAGGCACTCGACTTTAATGTTTCACTAGTATGCCAGAGATACTAGAATTTAACATTTCTAAAAACTTTTTATTGTTCTCCTAATTTATCCTAGACTGTTCATCGCCCTGCTGAATGATGCTGTGCAGGATAACCAGTCCTTCACTAATACACTGTTATTCAAAGCTTCTAGTCTAATTTGACTTTCAGAAATACTGGTAGCAGTAAAATTACATTTTTAGTTTCTCACCTTAATTTTCCTATTTCTGCTCTGCTTCTCATCTTCTTCTTAGCCTATTCCTTCTTTATAATATCTTTTCAAAACACTTCTTTGAGAACCATATTTCTCACAGGGAATTTTAAGTAGTCATTTTTTTCCTACAGGTGAGGGCTTCACAAACAAGGAAATTCAGAAACAGCTGAACAGCAACATAGATTTTTCTGAACCCTTAACAACAACCAATTGTCTCTAGGCTTTTTCCTGAAATTGAGTATCACTGACTAATAATTTAAGGTGGAAGAAATTTTGTCAAAGAGTTTAGTGGAAATATTTTTAGAATCATTTATTCTATAAAGTGATAGTGTAATCTGATCTCATAAATTCCGTATTTGTCCCAAATCCTGAAGGCAGGCGGTTAAAACAGAGTACTGCAATATTACTGTGGGAAGTCTAGAATGAAATGTTGAAAGACATGGGCACTGGTGAAATTGCTTATCAGTGGTATGTTTATACCCGCTTAGATTTACTTAAAAGCATGTGTGGTTATCACAGTAATTGTCTTTGTCATAACGATTGCTGTAATTATTGTGATCACATCTGTTATTGCCCAGCAGTAGTTGGGGATAGGTTTTATTCAGTTGACACTGTGTAATTAGGGTCTTTTTATTTCTTCTTCAGTTGGCAGTTCTGCAAGTAGTAGTGCCACAAGGAGAGATTCTCTATCTACTAGCTCTGACTTGTACAAAAGATCTAGTAGCAGCCTAGCACCCATAGGGCAGCCATTTTACAATAGTCTGGGATTTTCCTCCTCTCCAAGTCCAATAGGCATGCCTCTGCCAAGCCAAACGCCAGGACATTCACTTACGCCACCGCCATCACTTTCATCACATGGATCCTCATCCAGTTTGCATTTAGGTAAAAAAAAAACAAAAACAAAAAACAAAAAAAACCACTTTTTGTTTGTATGTGTGTATGTATTTCTATGTGTAAAATATATGTTGCATAAGAGATGTCACATTACCTTTGCTGTTAAACAGTTTTGTAATGAAGAGGGGCCATTCCTGAAAGGTGAAGAGCACGCTCAAATGCTCATTGATTTTGACAGTGGAGGGCACTCAGCTTTTTGCAGTATCGGGCCAACAACTGATTTTTCTTCCCTTGCAGAAGCCCAATAGAGAGCCCAGTAAGACTTATTGGTCCTTTTTGTATTACGTTTCTACAGTATGACAAGCAAAGGTTCATTTTTTTGGTTTCTACTTTAAGCGTATTACCACTTTAAGGAAATTTTAAGGTACTGTGTTCAACAGTGAACTGACTTTTAACTACTGTCCCTTACCATGATAAAGTAGAAAAGTGAGCAAAGCTCTCAATGTAAAATGCATTGAAAGGGGATTTTTGAGTCAGTGAGCCTACTACCTCATGGCCCAGCTGTTTTGCCAGGAAGACAATAGTTTATCACCAGGCTGGTGGAAAAAAAAAAAACAGAATGCATTTGTGAAAGAAGTAGCAAAGGCTTTGTTGGTGGTGGCTCTCTTACCGGATGCATTTGTTAAGGAATGACGGTAGCAGTCTTTTAGAAAGTTTTTGAGCTAGTTAGATGACATGGAAGCTCAACCTTTTTTAAAAAAAAAGAATTAAAAAATAAACAATCTGAAGAAACCCCACCACAGCCTACAGTGTATTTAGAAGAAAATCCCTCTTAACTGGAGGTTACTTGACAAACTTTCCCTATTTTCGTGGCAAATACTTGTGGTCATTTAATTTGGATGCTAAAATCATACAATGAAACTGGATGTTATTTCAAGACTGAGTTGCCTGTTGCTCCAGTAACTATTCAGTGCACAGCTTTGTCCATGTAATCGGCAATCTAATCCCCTGTATTTCTGTTAGTGCAAATAAAACAGGAAAAAATTTAAAAGTGCCTACCAAAATACACTTTAAGTGAGAAATGTGTGAGTAATTTGTATAACAAGGTTAAAAGTAATTTAAATATTTTACAGTTCAGTATCCCTGTGATGGTTAAGTGCTGAATACCCGAAGTAAAACTGGGCAAGGGGATATTTCAGCACGTTTTATTTTTTTTTACTTACCTTTTTTCCTTTTTCAGGTCTACAAAGTGCACCTTTGGGCTGAGACCAAGCATGGAAAGTTTCAGCCCAAATGGAGGCTTTTGAGAAAGTTCTGAACATCTGACAATGGGGTTATCATGGAAATCTTTTTCTTTCTTTCTTTTCAAAGTACTCTCACAATAGTTTTCACATTGCTGAAAACTATACCTAAAACCAAATTTTGGAAGGCATTATCTAAAATTCAAAACATTTGAAGTTTTGTATTGTTTCACGTTGGAATGTTAAATAAAATACTTTTTTCAGTTCTGAGAAAATTAACTGCTCTCAGTATAGAGGATTACCTCTATCAGCAGAAATTGTTAAAAACTGATTTTAATCTGTTTTGGACTGTTTGGCAGTGTGAACTAAGCATAATAGTTTGTTAAAATCATGTACTAGATCAGTGTGTAGAGGCCAAAATGTACAGTTGTACTCTGAAAATTGACACAGCTTTATTGGCTTCCATGTATATTGCCTCTTCATCTTCTAAATGAAGTGGACCTTGATTGTGGGTAAACTTTTTGCTACCTTACCAAATCAATCTGAAATTTGGAAATTGAGGTCTTCTGGATTTTTGCTTTCACAAAAATGCAGTCTTTTTTTTTTTTTTTCTTTTTTTGTTTAGCTTTTCCTGTACTCTGCCATGTCTCATCTTTGCACAGTTACATCCAAGGTGCACCATCCCAAAAAGTTGGACTATTTCTGTAGTTAATTGTCTGTTCTGTTAAATTTACTCTGGTGTGCTCATCAGCCACTCTTGAAAGCATTTGTTTTGTTCTCACATACAAAAACAAACAAACAAAAAAAAAAAAGGCAAAGCTTTCTCACTAAATGAGAAGTTATACCTGAAATCAAACGGGGAGTATATTTTAAGAGTATGATTATCACATAGTCACTTTTCAGAGTAGAACAACATTGTAAGTTCATGTCTGCATGCAGTTTCCATTGATATTCTGATAATGCCTGTCAAATGCAGCTCTCCCTCCACCTTCAAAATTTGTTGTCCTGCCTGCTTATATCAACAGGTTCAGCTAAGTTTAACTCGTATTTTAAAATGGGCATCAAACTTGATTGCTCCCGTTTCAACCACCAGAATACTAGAGCACAGCACTGGGAAAGGGTGCATGGTTTTATAACCCCTTTGTCAGACACTGCTGCCATTTGTAGCTTAAAACACCAGTTTCCATTTTACAAGGAATTTGTGTTATTTTACTGTTTTTATCTCTTCTCACCAACTGTTATCTAATATCCTAAAATAGGAATATTCTAATTACTTTTTCCTAGTGTCAGTTTTCTTGTATTTGAAGATATTTTCAGTTGTCTGTAACTGCTTCTTTACTGTAATCACTTGGAGCAGTAAGGTCATGAATTTGAACTACCCTTTCACTCCCAGGGATAAAAAACTGCGAGAGGAAGTATTTTGCCTATGCTATTAAAAAATCCTTTTAGTTTGGTAGTGCTTACTCTGTTTGATGGTACAGCTTTTTAAGGGCTTGGTGTAGAGTAGGATTTTAAAAATCTGGGGGTTTGGAGGTAATTATTTTCTGTGGGTTGCAAGCCAGGCTTGTTGGTAGTTTAGATTGATGTTGTTTTATCTTCAGAAGTGGTCGTTCTGGGTAAGAGTGAAGGTCCCTTGGCAAGCTAGTAGTATGGGGAATTCTGCTTTGCCTCTGCTGTGTACCTACTCTGTAGGGCTTCGGTGAACCAGGCATAATAAGCACTTGCACTGGTTCATAGAAGACACGTACACATATGCATATATGTGTGGTTCTGTCTTCCATATGAAAATGAATTTTTTTGCTGAGAATGAGATGAAGCTACTTTTTTACAGATGAACAAATGTTATGTAGAAATCAAGTTTAAAGTGTTCATACACTCGTCCGTATTGTACTAGAAAGTAATATTGCTGGCTGATTTAAACAGCAGTTACTGTGCAGCAAATCTGGTTTATGTCTTGGTTAGAAATGGTCGAAGAAATACTTTGGTAGTAAGTACTAACAGACTAATGCTATCAAAGTAAATGTGCCTACATATAGCTTTTAATATTTTTTCATGTTGTCATTTACATTAAATATGCTATCCATGTTAAGGAGTTAGTAATATAACATGCTTTGTGTCCTTGAGCTCAGGCTGTGTTTTACATGGTCTATATCCCATTTATACCTCTGTGCCTCTTCTGCCCTGTGGACTAGCCACAGGGATTTAGGCTCAGTTAAACTGTAAAACAACTTAATATTACTCATTGCATTGGAGGTCTTTGTTTTACGAGATCAGAAGTGATAGCTAAGTGATTATCTGAAGAATGGACCACACACTTTATTCCCCAACCGTTTGCAATTGTGTGGCTATACAATGCCTGGTAAGGGTCTTGTAAATTGCAGAGTTTGCAGAAATGTTTAGAGTAGGGGCTTTATTCAGTAGGGTATGTTCCCCAAATAATTAATAAACCTGAGGCTGTTACCTCGGAATCTGTAAAACAAGTGTCCCAGGTTCTTGAAGAGCATGGGGGTGTGGTAGGCTAACCAGGAGGATTTGGGTAACCAGGATTCAGATCTCAGTTTTCTGTTTCTAACCTGTTCATGCCCAAAGTTTTCAGGAAGGGGACCATGTGTCCTTGATGTCCACACTAATGCTTTGGTGGTTTTGGTCTGAGAAAGTAATGAGTACAATATTTAACATAGTCCATTGTATACAAGAGTTTCTCTGCATATAAGTACCACCTGTGACAATATGCTTTTATTTTGGTGGTTTTATGATTTTTCAAATCTGCAAAGTTGCTACTGAGCTATAACACGTCTGCTGTAATAAAAGGTTACATGAGAAGAAAAGCTAATTACCTATTAAATTACCGGTTTTTATAACAGCGTCCAGGGTTTTACAAGGTTAAGCTTTCTGTGTGCCTTTGAAGTATGACAGGTTCTTCTAGACACAATGGATATGTTTTCAGCCTTCCTGTATTATGATCCTGCTTAACATGATCATCTTAAGTGGTTCCACAGGCTAGACAGGAGTCTCTCAGGTGCAGCATAGTCATCTTACAAGTCTTAAAAGGGGATGGTTCCCAAATTAGACTGAAGAAAGGGTTGATAATCCTGAGTGTGAAATGTATTGTGTACGTGCAGTTCTACTACACATATATAGCATAATTGTTAAAAGCTACCAAGTTTCTTAATTTCTGGATAAATGGGCACAATTTATACTTAGATGAAGGCTCAGTTTAAGGAGAGGGGGAAAAAAAAAAAAAAAAAAGGGAAAAGCTGAAACAATTCCGATGTGCAGTTCCATGACTGTGAATGCTAGAGTCATGCAGTTTGTGAGCATATAGTTAAAACTACTCTCTTCGTTTCTGGCACGGAATTAAGTATGTCATCAGTGGAGCAACAGAGATGCTACAACTGGGAAGTAGCCTGTAAGGTTTCCTTTTAAACGGCTTTGCTGCCCTCTCGTGGCATTAAATAGTGTTCCTTCACCGCATTTGCAGGGAAGCTAGGATTTAATTCGTATATTAAATAATCTAGATGAGAAATACCATGATTTCAGGTGCATAAATTTTTGTTCTTTAGAAGGCTGTCCCTGAATTAGAAATGACTGTAGAGCATCACTCTGCATAGTGCTTCACCTGCAGAATGTTTGGTTTCTTTTTTCTTTTTGCCTGTTAGTATCGTGTCACTGTTAGCTCTTTTCTGGAAATGGTGATTGTCAATGGAAACTAAAAATGATAGTTAAAAAACCCCTTGATTTTTCTGGCTGTAATGAATTAAGAGGCTTTAATAGAAAACCTAGTGGTTTTTAAAAGGTATTGTGGGGTATAAAGTATGTACTGATTATTTTTTGATTCGTGCCACTGAATTTTGAAAACTAATTGTAAAATAAATACTAATTATTTCTATTTTAGGGTATAATCCTATACAATGCAATAAATGTGATGCTTGATATGTCTTGCAGAACAGTAACATCTCAAATTCTTACAATTGCAATTTGACCTTTTGGAAAAGATACTTTACCACTAATGTATTACCAGCCCGCTGTAACACTGTTGCTGCCTGGCCTTATAAATACTTGGAACCAAAAGAAGGCTTGGCTGGGGCACTGTCAGCTGATTTTTTTTTTTATTATTTTTTTTTAATTGTGTAATAGAGCACCATTCAAACAGCACATACTGCAATTTGTTTTAAATTCAACTGTAGATTCTGTTGACTTTGAAAGGGCTTTCAGTTACAAAGTCACTCTCTAGATTACTTGTATTTTTTTTTAGTTCATACTTGATAATTTCAGGTTGTGGTTTGGTTTTGGTTTTGGTTTTTTTTTTTTTTAAGGAGTAGAGTTGAGGTTTCTAGCTGGGAATTGTCTTTGAGTATTTCTACTTGTAGTATAGTAGCAGTATCCCTTTTAAAATCATACCGCAGTTGGGAAAGATGCTTTGTTTGCATGCTTATGATAATTGCTGCCTGTTGTAAAGTGGAGAGGAGAGAGGCCTACTGCAGGAGTTCAGTGACATAAACTGATGAGAGAGCAGTATGTGAGAAGAAATTCCCAGGACTCTTGAGATGATGATAGCTGTAAGTGGAGTCACTGCAAAAAGGAGTAGGACCTAAACATAGGAAGGCAATTCAGTTCTTAGAAAGTACGGAAAGACAAGTGTAGTGAGAGTGATGCATGTTTTTGCAGCAAGGAAAGGGCTTCATGTTTCTAAAAGGATCTTCAGTTTGATATCTCTTTGGTTGTTTTAGAATTCTTAGTAACCTGGTTTGAAATTTCATGTATTTAGTGCTTACAAGAGGTACCAGATTGAAAGCTTGGGATGCTGAAGTCATCAGATATCCTGCAGAACAGATATAGCATGACGAGGCACTATGTGTGCCTCCCCAAAAATGCCCTTTCACAGTATGAGTTGGAAAGGTACCTCAGTAGGGACTGAAGGGTAGTTCAGATTTCATGGTCTTGTTTTGAAACAATTGGCTAACTTTGAGGCTACTAACAAGGGTATAAGTCAGTATAACCTGTGAAGTGGAAATCTGCCCACTAAGCTAAGGCCCACCCAGTTGTAAAGTTTCTGTAAGTCTGAGTGGGTGCGCACTTTACCTGTTTCGTTGTATTCTTCTAATGACATTTCTTTTCCTGGTGCCCTTCAAATAAAATAAAAATGAGGAGAATGGTTTTATTTATTGGAAGATAAAGCTATCTAACTCCTCCAACCGTAATGAGGTAGATATAAATAACAAGACAACATTTGTTTTCTTTGGCTCCAAGGTGTATCCATAGTTCTAGTACACTTACTGTTTTGCTGTTTTTTATTTTCCTTACGGCTTTTACTGACAGAACTGCTTCCTTGTAGGAGGACTGACAAATGGTAGTGGTCGCTATATTTCTGCAGCACCTGGAGCCGAAGCAAAGTATCGCAGTGCAGCAAGTACCTCCAGTCTTTTTAGCTCCACCAGTCAGCTCTTCCCTCCTTCACGCCTTCGTTACAGTAGGTCTGATATTATGCCTTCTGGACGTAGTCGATTGCTGGAAGATTTCAGAAACAATCGTTTCCCTAATCTTCAACTAAGAGACCTTGTTGGACATATTGTTGAATTTTCCCAAGACCAGCATGGTTCTAGGTAATTATTATAGTAAAGTTGTTAATAATATTTTACTACTTTGATATTGTTACGTGACCATCAAACACTTGAATGAGCTGCTAGTCATCTTAATACAAAGCATGCCCTTAATTGGAGCACGTGCTCTTATACTGACCTTTTCCTTCTCCAGGAAATTTCGTTATAAAAGTAGTATAAATTTAGCTGATGGTAGTAGTTCTCAGTGTAGAAATAGCCACAAAACTAGGCTTGTAAACTCTAATATTTAGGTATCAAAAAGACGTTGATTAAGAAAAAAAAATATCTGACATCTGGAATGTAAAACCATTTTTCAGCAATACATCATCAGGTACTTAGTTATTGTAATTCTTTTCATCTTTAATCCTTTTCAAATGAAAGTTTTTAAGCATCTCTTTACTAAAATGTAGCTTTTATATGATGTATCCAAAGGCACTACTTTCATTTTAATAAGTTTTATAAATGCTGAATACTTGCTTTAGAATTTTGAGGTGTCTCATTGAAACAGTGTTTGAGAGGTTTTCCTGTTGTTTATCTAAAGCATAATGTACCTTTTTTTGCACGTAGATTTATACAGCAAAAGCTGGAGCGAGCTACTCCAGCTGAGCGCCAGATGGTATTTAATGAGATCCTGCAAGCAGCATATCAATTGATGACCGATGTGTTTGGAAACTATGTAATACAGAAGTTCTTTGAGGTAAGTGTAACACTAAGTGTATGAACAGAAATGGGAATGAAATGTTATAAAGTCTGATTAACTGCTTTTTTTGGTGCTTTTTTTTTGTTTTGTTGAGGGTTTGTTGTGGTTTTTTTTTTTTTTTTTTTTTTTGTTGTTGAGGGTTTGAGGGGGTTGGTTCTTGATGTCATAGCAGAGTTCTACTGGACTTTTACCACAGAACCCAAGTGTAGAACACTGCACATGTATTTTCTGTTCTGTATCCTCTGCTTCTTTCCATAACAAGCACAGTTTCTCTTTACACTGCTGGTGCATACATTGTTGAACACTGGTGAATGTACAGGCTGCACGCTCAAGCTTTGGAAGCCTTTTAGTGTAATTTACAGAGACTTTCAGCAGATGATAGAGAACAAAAAGATTTGAAAGATACTTTTTATTGGTTACTGTATCTTGATAAAGAGTGTGTCTGGAAAATGCTCTTGCACCCAAATAAATAGCTGTGTGAACTCCATCCAGTGCTAGATATGAAGAAACTCACATAAAATGTATTGAGGCAGAAGAATTTTGAGGAAGGGATGTAATAAGATACATCCAATATTACTAAAAGTAGTATTTAAAACAACTTTTTTTATTATTAAATATGGGGTTTAAAAAAAACCAAGACTTATCAAAGAATTACAACATTTGGCTTACAGAAAAAAGAAAAAGCAATACTTGTGTCCTGGAAAAAGTTATATGTAGGGAAGGTATCTAGCATAGCGTACTTCACATCAAGGACGGTATCGAAGTATCGGATGTATAGAAGGTGAAGATGAAAAATGTCCAATAAGAAATAAGATGGTTGCTGTAAATAGGAATGTGGTTTTTAATTGAGTAATCTATGAAACAATGTGCTTGCCTTTTTTTTTTTTTTTTTTTTTTACTTGATATTCTCTTTGACAACCCAAAATATCTTCTGAAAGGCATGGCTGACATGCTATGTAAGGTCTTGGTCTTGCTCAAGGATCATCAATTGCTCTTTTTTTCCATAATGTTAGGTTGGATAGATACATAGACAATCACTGTCTGACAAAAATTGTTTTCATCTTAATTGTGTGGAAGACTTCTCCAGAAAAAAGCGCACTAAGCTTTAGGTATAGGAAGGGACTTAGTTCATTATTTACGTAGGAAGGCAAAGTTGTTTGAGCTTGCTTCAGAGTCTTAGGTGACTACAGGTGTGGGGTTTGACAGTTCTCAGCAGTGCTGCATGGATATTGCTGGTGCCACCCAGCTGATTGACCAGGTGATAACTTCTGTGTGGCCTCTTGCACTGTGCCAACTCAGGACCTTGCGTGGGGATCTGGGAACAGGGTTACGTATGTTATTCTGAAGCTCAACTGGCTTCTATTCTGCTCAACATGGAGCAGCACAGAAGGTTGCAGTAGCACTGTGGAGCGAATAATACGGGCAGGAATTAGCTACTGCTGAAAAACATTGGTTGAATTATACTGTAATATAGGCAGCATACAAAACCATTTTGATTGTGCTCTTCAAAGCCCTACTGTTTCTAGATTTCCCGAAGTGCCCATGGTAAGAATGATCCGTCAAGCCACATGAAGTTACCAAGAAGTTACTTCAGGGATTGAAATCTTTCCCTCTTGCCCTCTCCTCTTACAGCTTGCTTACTCTATAGAGGATGTAAGATACTGGCCTGTACAAATTTGAGATATCAGAGAAAAACTGGTTTGAATTAATACATCACAGTAATCTGTAGTTAATTTGCCTGGTATCATTTGCTAAATAAGTGGGTTATTGCACTTAAATATTCCTACAGTTGAGTCTAAACTAATGTGATCTCTTCTGTTGTGTTTCAAGGTCATGCATTCAATAGCAGGTCTGTGACTGGAATGTGGAATATTACAAAATGTTGCATTTAGACTATAAGAGTTTCTGCTAAATATACTCACCAAAAAATATGAAGGGAAAAATCATTCAAGGCGTTCAGTAAACCTGTAATGGATTGTGAAAGTACTTACTCTGGCATGTAGATTCCAGCATGCTGCAGTATATCTTCATTTGTTAACAGCATTTTTACTTTCTTTTAGTTTGGAAGCCTGGATCAAAAGTTAGCCCTAGCAACGCGCATACGTGGTCATGTTCTGCCGTTAGCCCTACAGATGTATGGTTGTCGTGTTATTCAGAAAGCGCTTGAATCAATCTCACATGACCAGCAGGTAATTGTAAGTTAGAGCAATATTTTTTATTTTATTTTATTTCTTCTTACTACATTCATCTTTTTACTTCCTTAAATTGTTGATTGTTCCTTTCATTATGAAATGCCATAAGGACTAAAATAATCGTTTAAATTAAATTGCTGAGGTACACAAGTAAACTGACAGTGAATATGAAGATCGGACAGTTAGGATTAAATGGAATATTCCTTTGAGGGGAGAGAAAAAAAAATAATTGTAAAGACAAGGATAATCTTTTTTTCCAGAATGAAATGGTGAAAGAGTTGGATGGTCATGTTCTGAAATGTGTGAAAGATCAAAATGGAAACCATGTTGTACAGAAATGTATTGAGTGTGTTCAACCCCAGTCGCTCCAGTTCATCATTGACGCATTCAAAGGACAGGTAGTGTCAACAGTTCATTTCCTCTTCTGTAGGGGTGATTTGTGTTGCAGATGTTTTTCAGTCATCTGCATGTACAAGATAGTGTTTGACACTTTGCAGTCATCTTGTTTTAAATGGGATAAAAAGGGGGTGATAAAATGGAAAAGCTGTTGAAGAGACAGTTAACGTGCTGTAAAAAGATGAATCTGTTGGAGATGAGGCTCTAGAAAGATCTGTTTGGATATATTATAAATACCAATAGAGGTATTCGGCTTAAGGCCAGGCTCTCTGCTTGAGTTTTGTGACATGCCATTTCAAGATTTCCTTTGTAACTGTTAACGTTGCCTTTTTTTGATGTAATAATAAAGTATCTGCTCTCTAGTATATATTTTTCATTAGAATTCCTGTTTTCTTCTTCTCTTGCTTATGTTGCAAGTCTGTCTTTCACTGTTTTTAAGTGAAATACTTTAATTCCTTTAAATTTAAGGAAATACTTTGAAGAAATACACTAATCTGTTCCCTACATATGGGCTAGTGTTAAGTGAAGGGAGATGGTATTTGTTTATTCAAGGTTGGGGGGTTTGTTTTGGTTCCAAAAAAATTATTAATATAAGATTGATATTGTGCTGCAGGCTAGAGAATATGCGTCAGTTAAGTAAGATTTTAATACTCTGAGACAAACGTGCTTTTATAGTCTCAAGAAAAATTGTAAAAATTTTACAAACTTGGCTGTTACTAAGTTTTACTTTAATGGATGGACAAATGTATTTCTTAACAAAACTTATAATATCCTTCTCTCACATTTTACACAACAGCAATACCTGAATTATTGTTGTACATGGTAGTAAATGGCATACCAGGGTTTTTAGGATTGGGTCTTTTTTACATCAAAAAGTGTGTATGGGCTAGATGAGATGCAGTCTCTAAACTCTAAATAGAGCCCCTTGACTAATATGTGACTGTTTATTTACTGGCCATTCCTCCTCAGCTCCAAGTAATTAGATATAAAAAACATTAGCTAAGCTGAAGTGGCAAATGAAAAATAGCACACTTCGGTTATGTCATCATCTTTCTCACCTGCCTGCCTTGTTTGGATCTGTGTCTAATCAGACAAGATTCCCTGTTTAGTTCTGACCAGCTCTGACTCTTAAATCTTCTGAATTAATCCCTGAAACACAAACCTGGGTTCTGGAGAAACAAGCAAAAGGAATAAGCAAGATTTTGACTGTATGTTTTGAGTATTTATTTACAAACTTTGTAACAGGGAGCCTGTTGTGTATGCTAAAATGTGAAATTGGTGAAAATCGGCCACAATAATTGAAATCCTTTTTATAAACATCAAAATCTTAAAATATGAACAAGAACTACAAAGTTAAGAGGAAAGCTTGAAAGGTGAACAGTGCTTAACTAAGGGTCATACTTCCAGGCTTTCCTTTGCAGTTTAATAGGCTAGAAACATTGTAATGCAAACTTGGGGTTTTAGTTGTATAATTTCTGAAGCCCTTGACACACAAAACCCTGCACTTTCAACTTTTCCTGGCTTCTACGGGAGATGGAATTCCGGTATTGGCAGGCAAAACTTTTTTTAAACAGAAGTAGTTGTCATGTTAAAATTCCATTTCAAACATGATAATACTACTGTATCTGTAAAGTTCGGTTGGTTTAACTTCAGTTTGCAATCCTATTTTAAGGTATTTGTACTTTCAACTCATCCATATGGTTGTAGAGTAATTCAGCGTATTCTGGAACACTGTACTGCTGAGCAGACTTTACCAATCTTAGAAGAACTGCATCAACACACAGAACAGCTAGTGCAGGTTAGTGTGTATATTCATTTTTAACACGTCTTAGAGCTGCTGTTGTCGTCATAATTTATTCCTATTTCCTAGTTTAAGAAATAGTATAAATGCATTTACCTCTTTTTAGTTCTGTAGACATTGATTTTTTGTTTTTCTTTCCTTCCATAGTTTTAATGAAAATGAATTTGGAAGTTGGGAGGCAAAGAAGATATAAAAAGCCTTTTTCTTACACTTTTGACTGTAGCCTTGAATGTACATGTAAATCCACAGAATTAGTGTATTTTTTTTTTATTGCAAAGATTGCCTTTTTGTAGTTTATCTTGATTCACTCAGGTGTCCTTCAGAAAACTTTTCATCATGTCTAAACACATACATGGTCAAAAATATACATGTTGCATATTTTTACACCAAAAGGACATCTTTTCTCAAAGAAGGCAACAAACCTTATACAACATGATTTCCTGTCTTGGCCTCAGATGAACAATATGAGTGCTACAATTGGCTCTGAAATCGGTTTAAACTACTGGAAGGGACTCAGTGTTCAGTAGGAATTTCCACACATGAAAAGGCAAGAATTGCCTTTTGCTGCATATTCAGTCTAGTTTATTTCTCGGTGGTTTCTTGTATATACAAGTCTCTACTTAAAACATAACTGTCTTGGGGAATCGAAGTTCAGGGAGATATTATGGCTGTTAAAGAATGATGGTGTTAATTTTGAGGATTTCTTTAAGAGGGTAAAAGGTATTCTAGCAAAATGTTGGGTTTATGGATTATTTACATTTTGCATGTAAATTTTGTGATCCATTAAGTAATTCTTGATGCAACATTTCTTGCATTGCTTTGTTTCTATATAATGTTGATATTATTGTATTTTTCCTTATATCTGTGCAAATAGTCATTTGAAAGTTTATACAAATATACAAAAGCTCTATGGATTATTTGGTATGAACACAAAAGAAAATTGAAGTCATCTTATTTTCAGGATCAGTATGGAAATTACGTTATTCAGCATGTACTGGAACACGGTCGCCCTGAAGACAAGAGTAAAATAGTTTCAGAAATAAGAGGAAAAGTTCTAGCTCTGAGTCAGCACAAATTTGCCAGGTATTGCACAGCTTTCATATATTAAAGGTTCACTAACCTTTTAAAGTTCTAGTATCGGATTGATTTATTGTGTTACAAAAAGGATATGATAGGGTTTTTTTCTGTTGTGTAACTTGCCTCCTGAAATTTCATACTGTTATAGAGCTGAATAGTGGTGGTATTTTATATTATTATTTGGGGAAGGGAAAGGGGGAAGTGCTGTTGTGTAGCACAGCAGATTCCACAGGTTTGTGGGATGGCTTTTGTTCACCTTGTACAAGTGCAGGGAATGGGTTCCAGGTCTCCACGTGAGGATCCCTGGAGCCAGGTGAAAAGCTCTCCTAGAACTTCCTTGATACACTGCTGATGACAAGCTGGACTTCCTGACAGTCTGTCTGTCTAGCCAAGCAATTCCCCAGTATAAAAAGGTTAGCCTTCAGAAGTGGCGGGTACACTAGGACTTTATGCATCAGAAAGTCTCAGAGACTACTGTAGGGAGTCATGAACTACTCTAAAATTAGAACCTAAAACTCATCCTTCAGTGCTTTTTGCTGAAATACAGACTATGTGGCTTTTGCTAAGGAAAACACACCTCAGAATTCATCCTGGATGATTCAGGGAGACTAACCTTGGCATCTGGGACTAGATGATCTTTAAGGTCCCTTCCAACCCAAACCATTCTGTGATCAACATTATGTAGAAATTCACTGTGACATTTGGGGGCATTTGTTTTAAAAATTGATTGTATGCAAACTAGCACGTTTATCTGGATTTTATTTTTCTTTGACTAAATAGAACTATTCATAATCCTCTCCTTGGAACTTTCTTCATTTCTAAAGCACAAACTTAGGACCAGAATCACTTTGCTGTCTTATAAACATTTATGGTCTTTCCAGCTTGAGTTATCTGAAAGGTCAGAGACTTCCTCTACAAAAAGAAATATTTGACAGTATCTCTGATCTAGGCATGCTCCTGAAAACTGCCTTTATTCAAAAAGCAGGAAGCCTCCAACTTGGCTTTCTCTGTTGTGTCTTAAAAGGGCCCACAACCAAAAGAGATGTACTAGAATACATCTGCAACCTGAGATCCGGTATATCTGCTGTAGGTCCAGTGGAAAATCTCTCCTACAAGATAATAAGTATCAGAAAATTACTTTTTTTTACATGAGTAGGGGTCTATAATCCTTTAACTTCCTCAGTCATTACAGACTAAAGATTTGAAAATCGGGACTTTGTGTTTACAGTGTGCTCTTTAGTGGTGTTAAGACACTTGAAGTGTTCAGATAAATTTAAAACTGCTACTTAAAAGGATGTTACATCTTAAGTCACAGAATGTATTTGTTTGGTGTTTTTTTTTTTTTTTTTTCCCCAGCAATGTGGTAGAAAAGTGTGTAACTCATGCTTCTCGTGCTGAAAGAGCTTTGCTTATTGATGAGGTCTGTTGCCAGAATGATGGTCCTCACAGTGCCTTATACACCATGATGAAGGACCAGTATGCCAACTATGTTGTTCAGAAGATGATTGACATGGCTGAACCTGCTCAGCGGAAGATAATAATGCACAAGGTATATTTGTATATAGTTTTATTGGTACAGAAAATACCATCTATAATAACTTTTCTGCTAGAATACCTTTCCCTCTAGATGTAAAGCTCCGTAGTTCTGTAATCTAGAACATGATGTATAAACATTAAATTCAGTGGAGCTTGATAAAGCAGAATATATTCAGGTCTCTGAACACTCAGCTAAAAATGTGAATCTACAGGAAAGTTTCAAAAGTTGGATTTCATATTCTGTCTTTGTGCCAGCTTTTCTGTGAAAATACTTTTAATATAAAAATGGCTGTCATCTTTATTAGTGTAACAGAAGAAATACAGGTTTCTCTTTTTATTTGCTGGTTGCTGGCATAAATCCATTCTGCAGTTCCCCCAAAAGAGAGTCCCACGCATCCTAACACACGGGCACATTTTCTACTTAAGAACATCCAGACATGGAGAAAGGTGCTATTGCCGTAATTGCCCTGAGCCATTTAACTCGGGGCCCAATATGTTCCTGCCAGAGCTCTGCTTCCCCCATCACCAACAGAGCACTCCCACAAAAGGGCACTTCCCTTTTCCTGTCACAGGTCGCCAGTTGTTTGGTGAGTCAAAATGCACCAATTTTACATGTTTCCAGAAACTCAAAAATTTTGAAATACAGGCTTCCGACTTTTTTTTTTTTACATAGTATTTTTAAAGTG
>JMFS01078844.1:0-19873 GCA_000699545.1 Podiceps cristatus | reverse complement strand
AGCCTCCCTATACTCTTCCCAGGACACCCGTTCTTCTTTTTTCCTTGTTGTTCCTACAAAGACAAATATGTTGTAAAATATTTGAACCTAAATAGAAATAGTTTGCTGAACTATTTGAACAAAAAAATCATTTACCTTCTGCAGAAGTGACTCTACTCAAATAAATTTAATGTATAGGTAGCTTCTGGATGTCATTTGTACCTAATAGACACAGATATTGAATCCATCCATACGTGTCTTAGTGGAAAAACGAACTCTTAACACTAGCTTTATATCAGTTTCCTAGACTAATCTAGAAGCGGTTTACAGGTAAAAATTATTCTACTTAAAAGGAATATGTTTGAGGTCACATCAGTCCCAGGTGTTGGAATAACATGAAAGGTATGTGAAGTTGCAATAAAATTAACTTTCTGACTATGAGCAAGAATATACCCTGATGCAAAAAATCCACTTTGGTACCACTTTACTTTCTTCACCTGTACCCACCCTCCTTGGTGACAGCAGAAGCAGAATTTCAGTGATTCCGTATGTTCAGCTACAAGGTCAGAACTACGCATTGTGCAAACCAGACACAGCGTAAGACGAGGATGCAAGAAGTGTGCTAAAACTGGTTAGCAGTTACTAGTGTCTATAGGAGAGGAGGATGCTTAGTATCTCACCTACAAATTCCACTCTTAAAGGACTAGAATATAAATGAAACTTAGAAGCTCTATTAATCCTATTCAGTAGTGCTTGATTAATTGAATAAATTGTGATTCTTTCACTTCAGAAGTGATGAAGAACAGAAATAAAGAATTTCTCCAAGCTTTTGCTCATCAGATACCTACAATACCACTTACCCAGTTTTAGTTGAAGTTTAAGAATTACAGTATGCCATACTAAAAGAAGTTTGAATCCTGTAGAACCATGCATTTAATTGGTAAAAAAAAACCAACCAAACAAAAAAAACCCAAAAACTTTATTCTGTTTTAAGTAGTTTCACTTTTGCATCTTTGTTTCCCTTTGGACTTGTTTTCATCATTTATCCCCATCAATGAGCATATTTTGGTTTGTGTATGGAATATAAGGCATGGTATCCAGTCCCACTGAAGTGTAGATGCAATTTTCTGAAGTTCTGTATGGCACACAAATAAAGAAATAAAAAATATGAGGACAATTTAATTTCTAGATTACTACTTATAGAAATGTCATTTTAAATTCCCAAATTAAAATATGCGTGTATACTCTGTTCCCTACATGCACATAACACTTGTCCCCTACACTTAGCAAAAAATTAATTCAGTCTGGAACGCATACAGAAAAACACTGACTGAAGCGGGAGAAGGGACTGCGAAAATTTCTAACATTTAGATTAGTGATATGAAAACTGAGGTGACAGTTAGAATAATTGCTGTCAGTAAAAACAATGAGGAAGAAAGCACTAGGGAGGGACCTGAGGAATATTGCTGGCATGAGAACTAATGAGTATAGATGGCTATAAGGAAATTAGGGATATAAATACAAATCTTAGATGTTTTTAGAGAGTGAATACAATGTTGATGTCTGTGCATGGTGTTTGGTGGACCGATTAAATGAATACTTACCTAGAATATTAGGTGACTATGTTCAGTCATCCAGGTGACTGTCTTAGTTCTGTAATCATGCTTCTTATTCAAAGTAATTTTTGCACTAAAAACTATGATTTTCTTGTGCTTTCCAGCCAAGAGGAGAGATGACATCAGTTCTCTGAAACTGGACTTTAGCACTTCAGTTGTATGCAAACAGAGCGCTGGGTCCTTATTGAAGAACATATTGGTAGTCTTGAATATGAAGGATATTGTCTCTTAAAGAATCAAGAGAATGTAATCAATTCTAATACATATGTGTGCTGGTATTAGCTGGGATAGAGTTCATTTTCTTCACAGTAGCTACTATGGGGCTATATTTTGGATTTGTGCTGAAAACAGTGATGATAATACAAGGATGTTTTTGTTATCGCTGTCAAGACCATTTCTGCTTCTCACCCCACCCCACCAGCGATGAGGCTGGGGAGGGGGGGGCACAAGGAGTTGGGAGGGGACACAGCTGGGACAGTGGAGCCCAACTGACCCAAGGGATATTCCACAGCATATGACGTCATGCTCAGTGTATAAAGTTGGGGGAAGAAGGAAGGGGAGATGTTTGGATTTATGATGTTTGTCTTCCCAGGTAACCGTTACGTGTGATGGAGCCCTGCTTTCCCGGGGATGGCTGTACACCTGCCTGCCGATAGGAAGGAGAGAATGAATTCCTTGTTTTGCCTTGCTTGTGGGTGTGGCTTTTGCTTTATCTGTTAAACTGTCTTTATCTCAACCCATGAGTTTTCTCACTGCTATTTTTCTGATTCTTTCCCCATCCCACCAGGGGGGATGTAAGCAAGCAGCTGTGTGGTGCTTAGTTGCTGGCTGCGTTTAAACCATGACAATCTGGAAACCAAGTATCGTCTCTGACAGGATCATTGTCCTTAATATATTTTGATACTATTGCATGCAGACCAGTTGCATTCCTTCTGAACCTATGACTTGAACTGTGACATTAACCCATTCAGTTCCAAGAAGTGACAATCCATTTTGCTAGAGAAACCTCACTGATTTATAGTCTTATACATGAACCAAATCTATTCTTTTTAAAAATTACCTTGCTTTCATTTCTGTTCATTCTGAATTAAATATTCTAAATTACATATCACTCTATTCCTTAAATCCTCCATTAGTTTGATATACTCATGCCTTTGATAGCAAAAGTGTATTATCAATTTTGAGATGATTTTGCAAGTATAAAAAACCCATTCCTTTACATCACCAACAACATTCATAAAGTACTCATTGATTTGCAGGAATATAAATTATTCAGTCCTGCAGATTTTTGTATCTACTCATAAAGTAATGATGTGTTTGCTCCTAGAGTCCTAAACTATGGCCCAGTTCCTGGTTTTGGATATCTGAGGACTTGATTGCAAACCTTTATTATGTGATAGCTTTGTTACAGTTTCTGTGTCATGATAACATCCCTTAATATTGATTGTAGTCTTGTCACTCATCACAACTATTGGATGGACAAGTACTTTGATAAGGTTATATCCTCCCGTGAGTCCAATGTTTTCTTTGATGGAAATGACACATTAAAGGGTTCTCAGTTAATTGCAATAAGCTTTTTGGGTCTGAATTTAGTATCTAGTTCTCATTTCAGGGTTGCAACACCCTAAACGCTGCCTTAGCCAAAACAGGGATGCCAGAAAACAGCCACATAAGCACAAAGTAATTCTGCTGAAGACTATTTTCAGTTTTTGAAAATGAAGAAACTTATAGTTTGTGGAAATACCTAGATATCCTTGCCCGATTCCAGAATTCTTCCACTCTCTTAAGAGTTACTAGAAAAATCTGCTTTGTCTAATTGAGTTTTTTGGTGTTTGGGGTTTTTTGTTTGTTTGTTTGTTTGTTTTTTGGTGGATATTACAATCTAGTGAGGAACAGAAGTGACTTTTGGTTTCTTTGACTTAAATCTGTCATTGTGCAATGAAATCTTCAGAAGATGCCTTTTAATCTACTGCTTTGTAAACAGAATACCCATGTAGTGCTGTCTGTTATAAACCAGTAAGGTCTGTTTTCAGTTGTACTTTGTGAGGTGGAAAACTTATCAGTATGCTACTTCTAGTGCTGGTCTCTGCTCATGGACTGTATAGATCTGGGTAATAATCCTTTTCATGTAGTTGCAAGTCTGGAATGTTCTTGAGTTTCTGCAATTATCTTCATAAAAATGCCCCGTTTTATGAGCTCCTGAGCACTGTGCAAGCATCTTGGCTTCAGAAGCACTTTGATATTTCACATTCTGCTCATTCAGCTGGGACGTGGGATACAACAGCTAATGGTGCCCCTATTCATCTGCTTCTGGCCAGGACTAAGTTGCTTACCAGTGATCTGTTTTCTTGTCTTTAGGTTCACAGTTTTTACTGGGATAATAACACTCTTCTTTCAGAGCATCAACAAGACTCCCTAATTTATTTTGAATTTTCGCACAAGGAAAAATAATTATCTTATTGTACTGTAACAATCCAGAATTGTTATTTCCTTTTATATGCTTCCTTTATTGATGCCTATATTTGTAGAATTCTCCCCTATTTCAGTTATTCATTGTAAAGTTTTCTTGGAAATAATTACTTTTTAAACCTCCATTCATTAGAATCCCTCTGATCAATAGCATCTAGATTAAGCCAGATGGCTAGAAAATTTTTCAGAAATGGGGTTTGTTTAGAAAATATCTTAAAACCTGTTTCTTTTTTTTGCTAGCTGCATAATTTAGATGAGAAACAAAATTTTGATTGATTCAGAATCAGGATTTCAATCCAAATAATGTTATTTTCTTATGTGCATTTGGTCTGCTACAAGAACAAGAAATTGTTTTTTACTTTATACGCATATCAAAAACCTGAAAAGCCAGAATATATCAATGCTTTAGAAGGAAGGGGATCAAAATAAGCAACTCATCCACATCCAAATTTATTGGTCTGTTACACTGAACTTGAAGCAGCCAGAATGGACATTGCATGTCTACTGTTATGAAAATACTTTAGATTACTAAAGCTGTTCCAAGCTTTCTGTTGTAATGTTGAAATGTTCCTCTCACAGCATCAGTGTTGCTTTGCAAGTGTGGGCGTGCACAGAGAGGATGTGCATGAATGTTCTACTCTTAGTGCAGACACTGCAAAATCAACCTTTCAGTGACTTGCCACTGAGGCAAAGAAGTTGATCTATCTATCCCGAGTTATGGGTTTTCTGGAAAAGCAATTTCATGCATGATGGATTTCTAATCCCAAAACCCAGTTTTGAGCCCTTTGGCTGCATTTGGATCAGCAATGATCCAACTGCTGATTTCTATTACAATACTTGATATTACCTGACTAATTGGCAAAATTTTGCCAAAAACAAATGCAGTACTTCTGTTATGCTCTTGTTCAGGGTATTCTTTTCGAAGGCATTATTTAAAAATGAAATTCTTTATCATATATTAAAGTTTGGTTTTGGAAAATGTTTTTTTCAAGAGTGAGAAAAAACAGTGAGAAAAAACCCACAGCACACTTACAATCATTTCTGAAATTAGCAATGGCAGGTTTCTGACACCATAGGTATTAGAGCTGAATTGTTTCCATTTTCTCCAGAATTCCATTTGTATGTCTTTTCAAGTTGGTCTCAGTAAAGAAGGATGACCCAGATGGAGGTGACTTACTGTGTACTAGACAAAAGGCTGCAGAAAAGAATCACTTCAAGTATTCCCATGCACTGCTAGGTTCTTAATCAGCTGTATCAGAGCAATGCTTGGGTGAAACAAAACCTACAAGTGATGTTGTGTGGTGAGCATTTGCATCTTTCCAGGAAAGAAAGGATCACATTTCCCTGGAGAGAAAAAGCTAATTTGGCTACTCAAACTGTGAATTATTGTATTTTCAGAAGTTTCGTTTTCTTGTAACTTTAAATTGAGAAAATTCATATTTCAAGGCTTAAAAAAAAATATATATAGAGAGAGAGAGAGAGAGAGAGAGATATTTAATACCTCTAACATTCTTGCAGAGTAATAAACGTTTAAATCAAAGATCTGTGTCTGCATTCTTCCCCTAAATTTCATGTGGTTATTATTAAATATCTTGGGAAATCTGCCACACTCTATTCACCAGAGCATTTGCAGGTATTTTCTTTTTCACACCCTCAGGTTAAAAACTGAGCATTAACATTTTAATACAGTAGCACCCTGGCACAGACAGAACCTTTCTTCAATATTTTGTGTGTGTGTGTGTGTAGCTGGGAGGGAGCTGGGAGCTGGAAGTATGTTTCCAGAGTTACTTCTTGGTGACTTCTGAGTGCTTTTAATGGCTAAATGTTACAAGGATAGGATGAGGTAAGAGAAATGGAACAGGAAGAACGTAAGTTAGAAGTATCAAGCACTTTGCCTGAAACTACTTGAACCCCTATATAAAATACCCTATATAAAATAGCTATTGAAATATGTTCCTTGTGATTTTCTTCTTTCTGGTTTGAGAGATATCAGTGACGTTGAGATAAATGATACTGCTTTTTTTCCTTTTTTTTTTTTTTTTATATATATTTATGTTGAGTACTGACACTGTATAGAATAGACTTGCTCACTAAAAAGCATAAATGCTATTAGGTTTCATGCTAAGTAGTTAGAAGCAGCAAGAAAGATTTCTATCCAGTTAAAACAAAACCAAAGCCACAAGAAAGCAGAAATGATCAATTTCTCTCACTCAGCAAATCCTTCCCTCTCACCGAGACGCCTTGCTGAGGAATGTGGACTGGCTGATATTTTTTGCAGTGTAAAAACATATCCTTCTGGCTGCAGTCTCCACTGGTATAAGGGTTAGCCTTCCTTTAAGGCAGTCAGGCACTGAGATCCAGAGCAGAACTTGACTTTAAATAATGTGATTTTAATACTCTAAATGACAGATTCCTTTGCCTGCACAAGGTCTCTTTGATTGCATTTTGGCTTGAGTCAGCACACGAGAAACAACGTGCAGGGAAAGGAGTGAATGTTGTGTCTGGATGCATGACACAGAAAGTCAATATATGTACTTCTTCAGTATGGAGTGTGTACATCAAAAATATTTCACTGAGCTATCCTAGTTTACATTCAGTCAGTGTAGTATCCTTTGGAGGCTGTGAAAGTATGAAAATTCATGACCTAATGACAGAAGAAGAAAATACTTTTGAAATCTGGGCAAACACTTCAGACTTAAGTTTCAAATTTTAAAATTAGTTGAGCTCCTCCTGGGATTTTTATTGAGAAGTCAGTAGGCTCTCAAAGGGGTTTTCTAGTCTGCACTGGACACAGCTACTGGGCCTCTTGAAATGTTTTTCACTCACAATGTACTCTTCTACATCTTTGTCCATTGTCGGGGAGTTTGTTTCACGCATTTGGGTTAGGGATTTGGGTTGCTGAGACAGTTGAAACTGTTTTCCTGATGCCTCTGTTACAAATTTTATCAGGAATTAACTTTGACATACTTCCTTTGTCATACATACTTGAAAAAATAATGAAAATGGGGATAAAATATATATGGAAGACATTTGCAATTTCAGTTCTGATGTTGATTTACATAGTCCACATGATGGTCTGTGCTCTGTATCCCATTGTATCTGTTATAGAACTGTCAGGTTCTTTAGAATAGCTCTAACTCCTGCTAAAGATACTACTAAGCATAAAAATACTCAATTATTTGTATCTGATTTTTGAGATCTCCCTAATTCATGTTTGTTCTCAACTACTACACAAATAAATGTATTGCTTAATTGATTGCTACTGAAGAAATTTAACCAAATGTTCATAAAAAGTTGCTGGGAGTTAGAAGATTTAACACTTCATTGTGTAATTCAACTGGTTTGGGAATTTTAAGATGAGTTACAGCTTCAGCATGTTTATTCAGTCTCATTATTGTATTTGAATGGTGCCTGGAGATTAATGGGAATGGAAATGCAGTAATTAATTGTTCTGGTGCAGCAAAATACATATGCCAAGGTCACTGTACTCTTTGTAGGTACTCTTTGCAGGTACTCTTTGAAATGGTCCTTTAAATTGTTGCTCTTTTTACAAATGGCATTCACTTTGTAGCAATTTTTTTTTTTTTTTTTTTTTTACACAGAGACAATTAATAGTCTATCTTACCTCACATGCAAATATAACAGCAGTACGCTATTACCAGAATTTAGATATGATCCTATTTTTTCATATACTTTTTCCTGGCTGAGAAATGCACTTTTTCTGAGTGAACTGCTACAGTCTCATACTGATTTCCTCTACTTTCAGAAATACTTAGTCCAATCTCAAAACAAGGAACAGCCACAATAGCCTGTGATTTGTATCTATACTCTGCAATAGGAAAATTTGTTTCAGTAGATCAGACTTTTCATGAACTCAGGCCTAAGTGAACAAGTGCATATGTCAAAAGTGGTTCACCAAGCTATCTTCACCTACAGTTAGCACAGTATCTTTTGGGAATGAGAAGTTGTGAAATCATAAAGTTCATGATCATTCCAGATTAAACATTTGTTCCAGTATGATGTCATAGTGATTCACTTGGATCCTTTCTCTTTTAATCTCTCCACCCACAAATATGTGCTTTGAAAAAGATAAAGCATAATTAGAAACTTCTCCCATTAAACGGAATTTACTTTGTTTCTACGTTTAATTGAGTTAAATGTAAGTTCATTCACTTGAAGAGAAATTGTCAGGTGCTTTCAATGGCTACCTACTTAGAAAAACAGTAAGTGAACAATTTAAAATCAATTCTCTAACTGCCTTTTTTGGACAAATTATTTCCTAAATGATTACGTATGCTGAACAAACTGACAATCATAAATAGACATAAATAGATTTTTCTTTTTTTTAATGTCAAGGAAAGTTTACAGAAAAAAGTTTTTCAATACAAGGAAGATAAATGAGGTTACGTTTTGGAAGCATCTGACAGATTTCAGTGAAATAAGTATCTGGTGGTGTCAGATAGGAGCATATAAAAATTGACATAAAAATGTGTGGAAGGGCCAATGTATTCTCTGTGTGGAATGGGAATCTCAAAAGCAAGATGGCAAAAACTTTGTTGATGTTAAGTGAAAAATACTCATTGAGTGTTTCAGCTGGTGAATCAGAAAGTTTGCTCATAAGTGAGCAAACAGGGAGTTAGGGGAGGATATTCTACATCTACTTTGTTTTTGCACAGGGCAGATATAAATACTCATGGCAAAGGAAGAATGTGGACAGAAACAAATCAGAGAAGATACTTCCACGGTGAAGCTTGCCAGGTACCAGTCATACGGCACCAGCTGCTTAGTGATAGAGGATCAGGCAGTATCAGGCAGGAATGGCTGTCAGCTGGTGATGGCCATGGCAGGGGAGCCTGCTGTATGCTACATCATTTGTTTTGCTACGGACAGAAGAAAGAAAGTAAATGGATTTTTTTTATTTTTTTTTTTTTTTTTTTTAAGCTGAGCAAGCGAAAAGCGAAAAAAAACCACAAAACCATGATATTAAAAGAAACATAGGGTACCCTACTTACTCTTTTAAAATAAGAGTCATTATGACTACCCTATTTTCTGTCATTTACATGAAATTACAATATTTCTAATGAGAACATCTTTGAAATATTTTGTACAGACAATAAAGTAAATGGATTTTGAAAAGTAACACCACTAGATGATTAAGAAAAGGGACAAAAAAGTATAGACTGAGTTTTCTTGGTGGTAGAATCAAGGCTTTTAGTCAGGTCTATTCAAAGAACAGAAAACTCCTGATTAAAGGACAAGTGATGATACTAGGCAAAATTTAAAATTTGACTAGTTCCAAATAAGGCAGACTGAACTGCTGCTTCTTTGTCACTATACTAATAAAAGTGATTATTGCAATTGTAGGTTTTTAAATTTTCTCACAAGAGGTTTAATGTACTAAAATCTATGATAAAGGAAACAGAAATCAAATTAAATTAATGATTCACTGTTATTTTATCAAAGTAGAAATTATGTTTTTCAAGGTTTTATATATGTTCAATAACACTATCATGATGATAATATAGGATTTTAGGTGTCAATTGACACATTTAAATTACACAGGTACTGTTAATTATTCTCTAGTAATATTTTTGGACAAATACAATTTGATAATGAAGCCAAGAAAAAGCAATGATTTAATTTCATCTTTCAGTACCTCATGCAAAGACCTTTGAAGAAAAAAAATAATTTTGCAAAACTGAATTGTCAACTGTAATATATTTTTTATTTTTTTGTTGCTTATTTCAATTGCTCAAAGCAAAATTTTGTTTTATACTCTTTATAGTTTTAAAACTGATTTAAGTAACTTTGATCAGATAAAGCTGTCCATTTTCTAAGATTCAAGAGGAGAACTGCACTGAAATTTTCCTGTCCTGCTAATCAGGACAATCTTCCAGGAAACATTCAGGCCAAGAGAGACACTGAATTCAGGTTTCTCATGGAAAGGGCTTTCACTCGTAAGCAATTAAAAGGTATGCACAATCTTCCTGGTTTCAATTTTAATCAGCTACTACTGTGATTGCAGTTAGGCCAATTTTACAGCTGTAAAATGTTTTAAAAAACACCCCTTAAATGCACCTGAGTGCTTCACCAGAATCATGACTCCTTCCAGAATCCAAATTGGGCTTTTTTAGGACAGATGTGCGGACTTGCTCAAGGTGAGGGAGTTTTACACCTGGAAAGAAGCAGGACTCCAAGCACTTGCCACACTTTGTGTAAAAGAGGGAGAGATGTAGCGTGAGAGCAGGCTGCGTAGGAAGCAAAGGGGAAAGAGATGTTGTGACACGCACATTTGGTTAAGGTCACAATTTCAGGCTGATGTGCTTCAGTTTTATTTAAATTTTGGTTAGGTGCCTTAGCACGTTATCAGAATTGGCTGTAATCAGCACAATCCTACTTTGGATAATTTCCATATGCAAACCCAGAGCTTTGAAGATGTGGTATCTTAGCATGAAAGATTTCAGTTTCCCTTTGAACAAGACAAGATGCTTACTTGGTATAAGTAACACAATCAATATGTCTCAGACCATAAAAGAGAGTGACAGCTGTGCAATTAGTAGCCATATAACAATAAATGTCTATGAGAAGCTGGGGAACATGCATATGTGGCTGGTGCCAATCTATATATATCACAGTAATTAACAAGAGTCCCTTGTTTGAGTAATAAATGCAACAAAAGTTTAAACGAAGAAAGTGAAAATTTATGAATTCTTGAGTGTCATTTGTTTTGAAAACTTTCAACACATCAGTTGGGTATTTTCAGATTTATAGTGCTCATTCTAGTACAGTTAAGTTTTTAGTACATGTGTAAAAAGTATGGTATTTAATGTCATCGTGCTCACATTGCCAGAAGAACCAGAGGTTGCCTTCTCTGCTGGCTTGTATAGCCACAAAACAGTCCAATAGACTACCTAGTTTTTACTTTCATAAACAGTAAGTCTTCAAAATTGCAGAGGTTTCAGTCATGACATGTATCAGATTGCTGAAAAAGTATCTAATACAGAAAATGAAAATGCACTATGATAAATTTATGCAGGTAGGAGAAATTTATAAGGGAGAAGTCGTCTTTTTTAATGGTAGGTTATATTGTTATATGCCAGGATTGATTCTGTGTTCCTTGGAAAATAATTTATTTGTGAAATATTGTTGTTCCATTTTGATGCATAAAACAAGAAAGAAACTATACATGAGGGAGACCACATTGCCACTGCTCAGACTTTTTTTTTAAATGAAATTTCACTTTTTATCTTTCTTGTAACTGTTGCTAAGATAGGTGAAGTAACAATTAAAATGGAGATCAGTCTTACAAAAACACAGCCTCTAAAATAAAAGTCATCATACATATTAGAATAAATATTGCAAGTTGCTGTAAGTTTAATGATGACTACTGTTTACCCTGGTGACACAGGAGTCATAACAAATGCCAGAGAAAAGATAAAGCTGTGATTTTCAGTATCATCCCATAAGATAAAGAAAAAAAATAAAAAAGGGGAAATTTTCAGAATTAAAGCACTTATAATGACAAATCTAATTTTCTAGAGCAATGTTTTTCTACATTTCTTAGTACTGAAAATATCTTGCCCCACTGAGACATTTTGCATATGCATAGTGTAAAAGGAATTAACTGGAGAGAAGCTAAATACGAAGATTTCCTCGAGTTTCTTTTTGTGAAAGAAAAAAAAGAGTTTCTTTTTTTTTTTTTTTTTTTTTTTTTTCCCTTGCTATGTTGGCCTGGATGTTTTCATTTTAGAGTCTGTTAATGCAGAAGTTCACATTTTTCCTTGCATGAACTGGCCATGGGTTCATGTTCTCTTGCCTGAAAACTTTGTGTTTCATGCATGATCTTTTTGAAGAAAAAATAAAAGCCCAAAAACTATCACGGCATTTGTTGAATGAGTCCTTATTTAACTGTGGGCTTCATATACAACAAATTAATTCAGTTTCAGGTTTTGTTTTGGTATCACAGTCCTGGACACAGATGACCTGAGTTTAGTTTAAGTGATTCCTAGGGCAAACCGAAGCTACAATTACTGTCAGTGCTATCATATTTTAAGCATCACTGCTGCTGTCAACAGTCTATATTGTACTGTAATTTGAGAATACATTTTGTCTAAAAGGACAAAAACCCCTTGGAAATTAGTGATGGTTTTATATAATTTTTAAACGTACTTTCTCTTCATACAGGTAACATCAGTATTACTTAGTAAATTCCTAAATTTTTTAGCACAAATTATAAGCTTCTACAAAAATTTAATTTAACTTCTCAGGTAGACTTTTTAAGTGACACTTTGATCAGAACAACTTCTATCAAGGATTGCATTCATTAACTACCGGGCGTCTGAAGACATGTCTGTCAGTGGACTTGGGTATGTCTTTTCCACCTGACCACACACACAGTTGTACTTTTAGGGAACTGCTTTCAAGACAAAATATTTGTAAAGAATATTTGTTTTTCTTCTTCCTGCCCCTGAGCTAAACACTCTCAGAAGCTGTTAAAAAAAATGTGAGCACTCTGACTTCATCCTAATCAACTTCAAATACAAATTACTGAGGCTGCAGACTTTCTCAAGCAGAAAGTACAGAAAATTGCTACAAAAATCCCCACTGCTCTTTCAGCAATACCACTGAAAGAAAAAGAATAAATTGCATGGACGTTAAATACACTTTGCCGAATACTTTGTTTATTTATACAGTTCAGTAGTCTCTAGATAATTTAGAGTTTTTACTTGTGTAATTAACCTATTGACCTCCTACAAAAAAAGTATACAAACAATACATATCTCTTACTAGTTAGCCATTTCAATGAATGTGAATATTGATTTCATTGTTTGAAATGCTGCATAAAAATAGTTTTCAAATTAAAGAGAAAAAGATAAAGATATCTGACAAGCAGCCAGGAAATCCTTCTCTATAGTGCTCCCATTAGCTGCCTCCATGCTTCAGTTTTTAAAGAAACTTTGATTTTGGCAGATTTTGGTGATCACAATTTGAGAGAAACAAAACTTGTCTATTAAGCAACCTAAACCATAAACACAGATCTGAAGCATCCTGAATATAGGAGTGGCTCCAATCTTCATACCAGCTCCATGTCTTTGAAGTGTTAAGGTTCATCAGAGAACTAGCCTTCAAGATTACACTGGTCATTTTATAGCTGCCGTTAGAATATACTTAAACATTGACTTTTATATTCCTTCATCAAGAAGGCACTGAAATCAGCGGAACTGGCTAATTAGGCCACACTCTACCATGCATTTTTGTACAGCATAGTTGATATTTTTCAAGGCTGTTGCTAAATATTTAGATGTTGCAGGATTCTGAAACAACTCTGTTGATGAACAGAAGAACTAAATTGTTGACAGCTTTGGCTTCTTGCTAGCTATACTGCTGTCTCCTGGCTGTGGGTTAACTCCTTGCTGCCACGGACATCTGCTCTTCAGTGCTTGTGCAGTTTTCTGGGTATCTCTTCTGGGGGACAGCTGCGTTTATACTTCCAGACATGATGAAAACAGTATTTCTGTTTGTGTAGGACTCAAAATCAACCATGCAAAACTGTAATGACATGTGAAGGTAATAAAAGACGTTCATGCTTTTGGTGGTCCTCCTGTCCTATGAAATGGATGTGTCATTTCTGAAATGACTGATTACCTTGGACTGAGGTAAACATAGCATTTATGGTATGTATATTCTCTCAGATAGCCCTAATGCAAAAAGGTTAAATAAATGAAGTTATGGGCTGACAGATGCACCCTTATTGTCAATTAATTGACTACTTCACAGGAATTTGCAACACTAAATTGCCCAAATTGTTCTGTATGTTGCTATCAGAACTACCAGCCCTTAGCTAATAGAAGAACTTAGCAGAATGGTTCTCAATGATTTGTTTTTTCCATGTGGACTGCAATTTACTAAAAAGTACCCTCTCAGGGCTCCCCTGTTCTCTAGTTAATAGCATTTCTCTAAATTGCTTGCAAAACCTGCTTACATAGGAGAAAAAAAAACCCTGGAAAGCAATTTTATTCTGATTTCTTTTTGTTGCTGCTAAATTCCATGTAAAAGCCAAAGACTAAGACATGGGAGAAATGAACCTTTTAGTTCAGCTTTGCAGCAGATTTCTGCACCTAAAGAGGCAGAAATATGCTGATCTGATTGGGGTCTGTAGTTTGAAGATGGTGGTACCAATGTTATGGGTTATTTTTAGCTTTTAATAATTTTATTTTTTCATAAATATTAAATTTTTTCATAAATATTGAAATTGATCAATGTTGGAAATTAATAATAAACCCAACATCAGTAGTAATTTTGAGTGACAAAGCACTTTTTTTTTTTTTTTCTCCATGTTTTGAAGTCTTCCAATAAATCTGAGCAGCCTGTCAAAACCCTCATTCCTGTATTTTAACTGTGGGGCTGTAGTCATCCAGAGTGGAGTAAGAGCTGCTTTGTACTTCCCCAAAACACCCATGAGAGAAATGTCACGGTGCAGGGATGCTTGTGGGAGCAGTGTATTCATAGATCCCTTATTCTCTTTCTAGGAAGAGTGGGAATTACTATGGCTGTAAAGGAAACAGAGCTATTCTTAGCCCTTGGCAATCCCTCATCAGCTACAGGTATCTACTGACTACTGCGATGGGGGAGGGAGGGGGCTGGTGTCCCTCTGCCCCTTTGCCATTACTCACACAGTTGCAAGGGTCAGATTGAATCGCAGCATACGGCACGTCTGGCCTGTGATGTAGCCCTGCCAAGTGCTGGTTTTGGCGGAAACACTTTGACATGGTTCAGCTACGAGAACTAAAACTGCACAGTTTTATTCCAAGCTCATCTACAAACTTTTTCCTAGCCTTGGCAAGTCTGGTTTTGCTCCCTTTCCTTAGCTGGGAGGCAAGGCTAATGCTTGTGTGAAATGTGCTGAAGATAGTTGCCTGTACTTGTGAAGTTTTTTCATCCTCTGTAATAAAAGATCTGATAAAACTGTATGGATTAATATGAATTCTTGCATATGTATCATACATATATCACATATATCATATATATATATATAACAACATGTTTCCAAAAATGAAATTATGCAAAACCTGGACTAGTTACAGTAGCTTTTTGGGTTGTGTACTTGCTTTAAATATGACAGAGGATATTTTCTTCTGTTCTTTTCAATAGATTTTAAGTAACAACACTCTGGAAACTATCAGAGTATATGTGGGAGAGGAGAGGATTATTTAAGTAACGGAATAAAATGGTTAAAATTTGCTAATGAAAGCTTTGACCCACCCTATGGGGAAGACAGGTTGCCTTTTGGGTGAGTGATTTTACCTGCTAGTCATATAGATGTGGTTCAACAACTGATCCCCCTCCCAACCCCCAAGCCATGTGGTGAGCTGAATATCATGCCTGCTCAAAGCAGAAATACAAAACCTAAACCGGCTCTAAAAAAAGCTGACTATGCGGCGAGGAAGGAATGACTAGAATGCAAGGGAGGAGGGAAAGTTCATGCTTGAAAAGGCCGCAACAATTTAAATGCTATAAAGAAGATAACAAAAACGGGAAAAAAAACTGTATGAAGCAACCCAACAGTTATAAAATTACAGGTCCCAGCTCTGCAATAATCAGCTGCTATTGAGTGATTAAACATAAAATATATATATATAAGAAAAACATATTGCTGTTTTATAGATATATACTATGCACAACTCTATAACATGTCCATCTCACCTGAGGTTTTCTCAGGTATAAAGCAGTGAAATTAAAGTCCTAGTAAAGGTGATACATTCAACTTAAAAGGTCAGAGGACTGATTTATAACATTAGCAGATTTGTTGCTGATTTTGCTCTTCAGGATTTGAACAAAGAACTTATGTCTGAAGAGTCAGAATAGATTTTAAGTAGTATTTTGTATTTATATTTAAACAATCTTTTCCCAATAGCTTTTGGATATTTTTAAAAACTTTTTAATTTCCAAGCATGTCTTCAGGATTTCTACTGAAAGAATAATTTTTAAGAAGTTTCTAAATCTCTTATAAAATATTTTCTATAGGAAAAACCAGCATGAATAGATACACTTCAAAATTTACAGCACTTTATTTAATCAATAAAATGTTCCTAAAATGTCTGGAGGTTTTGGAGTTAGGGGTTTTTTTTGAGTGTCAGGGAGGGAAGAGGTCTGTTTGGTTTGGATTTTGTTTTGGGTTGTTGGTTTACTGTTTTTTTTTTTTCCCACAAAAGTGAGAAACAAAAACAACCCAGGATTGTTTTACACTAAAAATGTTATTAATTTGGAAATTGGCAATAGATTAATATACAATTGAGCACCACAGCAATAAGATGAATAAAGGTGGCTTCTGAGGGAAGACAAACCTGTGATTCGTTGTGAGTGCAGCAGTAACATACCCCATTATACCCTTTTGAGATGTTTATTTGCCTCATGCAGCTACTCAGGCCTAATACCTGGTGAATTACAGCAGAATGATGCTTGTCTACTATCTGTGTCACTCCTTGAAACAACAGCAAATGAAACACTATTTTTTTCCTCGCACTTTGCAAGAGTACAGTCCAAATTGGGCCCTAATCTGGCCTATGAGAACATAATTTTACAGGACTAGCTCAGCATACCTTAAGATCTATTTTGACTTTGCTTTTCTTTTGCTGAACATTGTACTGGTTTTGGACCTTTAAAAGTTGATGAGGTTCATGGGAAAATGGTACTACAGGACAAAGGAATACTCTGTTTGGGTATAGATTTGTCTAAACTAAACTGTTCCAAATATTTAAGTAAAAATGTGTATACAAGGACCGATGCTAATGTAAGTGTGAGAACTGAACATGAAACAGGACATACAAGTCAGATGGATTTTTTATGCTCTGGACTGAGAAGCACTTTAGCCAAGGTAAGTAGGGTTGTATGATAATGTCCTGATGTGCTGGTACTGCACAGTGAAGATCTGGCACAGCATTACTCTGCCAACTCATGAACCTTCTTTATGTGGTAGAGATGTATCCTCTCAGGCTACAGATGGAAACTAAACTTCAGTTACTCTTTTATATGTTCACAATCAAGTTCATCTATATGTATTAAATTTGTCACTATTTTTAACTCTAAAGTACACATGCTCCACTTTCTGTGGCGTTGACGCACATCAGATTTCTATAAACAAGTAAGATTACGCTGAATTGTATCGATATGACAAAGCTGAAAGAAAGCAAAAGCAACACAATGAAACTCAAAATATAGATAATAAAACTCATTGAGTGTATGATATTAAAGTTGGGATATTAGAAATAAATTTACCATTGTTTTGTAATGTCACAAAACTATAACAATAAATTCCATTTAACTAAAATAATATCAGTTATCTAATACAAAAACTCATACAGTTGTTAAAAGTAGAGATGTATACATTGCATTAGCATCATAAACTTACTATAGTTAAGCTTCTATATTAAGCTTCAGTAATGCTTTGCTTTTGCAGAAATGAAACCAGGATTACATAGAGACGTGAACTTAAAACATAAAATAATGAAGTAGACTTGAATAAATTGTCCCAGGCTTTTGCCTGCCTGCAGTACTGTAATGTTTTTGGTTTTAGCTACAAACATTTTTTACTTAAATATGACAGCACCGTGCAATTTTATAGCAGTTGATCTTTGGCAATTGGTACTCTGTTTTGGCTTTAATTTTTCCTAAGGTCATATCCATTTTTTTCAGAGAGAAGCAAGAGCATATTTTCACTATAGCACAAAAGGTAGAAAGGAACAAGTTGGAGAAAAATAAATCTTCCAAAGGCATAATTTCCAGAAAATGATTATAATTCATATTTTAAAAAAACTTCATAAGGAAAAGTCTAATTTAAGGGAATGAAAGATAATTGTGAAGATCAACAACACATTAAATGGGAGGAGAAATCACAAAGGATGACATATTCAAAGAGACTGATGCCTTCTCCAAAGATGCAGAGCAAGACCAGTTGTCATTTGTTGACTGGCGCTGTGACAGAGGAGTATCTTTTGCAGTTAAAGAAGAGCCTAACAAGAACAGATTAAGTCAGAACTCTAATTTAACAATAGCTCCTTTTCTCACACACATGATTCATGTTCCTAATTAATGCCAATTAGAGTTTAACTCAGGATTACACAGCAATTAATTTTTTTTTGGCATTGCAAAGAGTGTTTTATCTAAGTGCACATAAGGACCTGTTTACTATTCATGCATAATAATACTATGTTGAAAGGTAATTTTTTAATGTCAGTATCAGCATTTCCTGCCCTAAGTTTATTTTCAGAAGCAACACATCAGATTCTTTCTGCGATCACACTAGTATAGATCTTATGTATGAGTATTAATACTTTTACAAAACCTTGAATCCCTTTCTTAGCATGATGTGCATGTTCACATAAAGAAGTTTTTAAGACTTCTGATTCTTGATAATCTGAGAATCTGTTGCTGATGAAAACTTTCATAAAATTACTCATCTATGGGTCAAAATTGAGGTCACTTCCTTTAATTGTTGCATCTATCCAGAGCTTGAATACCATACTTTAACTTAAATGAACTTTCATTCTCAGGAAAGTAGTTAAAAGGTGGCTAAAAAAAAGGATGGAGGCTCTCTCTTCACAAGGAGACACATGGAGGACAACAGGTACAAATTGCACTGGGAGAGGTTTTATCTCAACACAAGAAAGGAAATTTTTACAGTGAGGACAGTCCTTCATGGAGGATATAGGAACAACCTTCCCAGGGACATGGTAGAGTCCCCGTCACTGGAGGTTTTCAAGATGTGATTGAACAAGGTGTTAGGAAGTCTCATCTATGCTCCCTTTCCCATGAAATATTGGACCAGATGATCTTTTGAGATCCCTTCCAACCTTGGCTATTCTATGAGTATATTAATATCTACAGGGTAAGTTGCTTTCCATCTTGTGCTGTTCATTTTGAAAGCCTTCCTAACTCTTTCCTCTTTGGAGTGCTGTGTCCAATGTACCATCTCCACTCCTCTCTAGTTATAACGATGAGGTATTTGGTAGATAGAGGTGAGAGACACCCTGAATCAGCCACGAGCCATTAGGCTCAAGCTGGTAAGTCCTGCTGGGCTGCTGTTACACATACAGTTTTGATTAGCTTGTATTTGATAAAGCTCAGTCATGGCAGTCTGCAAAAGGCTACACAGACAAGTCCTCTGAGCCCTTTCAATATGCATGAGTAGAAGAGAACTGTATTTTTCAAGGTTGTAGAAAACATGGCACAAATTGAGATGTGATCTGATAAATGCCTAGATGAGAGATTTCACTGCCTGGGTAGCATTGGAAGGCAAATATCATAGATGTGCAAACTACTTGGATGTGCTGACTCAGATAGAAACTGGATTTTCAGATTGCACTTAGGATTTCATTTAGGTTGTGGATATTGATGGAGGGTGTTACCTGTAAAAGTAAAAAATGAGAAAATGTGTATCAGTTAGGAGTACATCTGTTTTGTCATGTGCCGAAAGGTGGCATGAGACTCAATATTTATGTCAGAAGAAGAAAACCGGTGAAAGACCAACACAACTGCTGCAAAGCTTTGAATGATGAAGAAAAGTAAAATTCAGAAGACATCCTAAAAGAATGAGCAGAGATGTTCAAAAAGAATTAAGAGATGACAGCAGCAGTGAGTGCATAAGATTTCACAAAGGGTACTATTGCCAAAGGCACCTGACTTAGTAAGAAGTATGGTTCTGTGTTTTGGGTTACCAGGGGTATCGTGGTTTAACCCTGAATGGTAACCAGACCACGCAGCTGCTCGCTCACCCCTTCACTCCTTGGTGGGGTGAGGAGGAGAAACGGAGA
>JMFS01078843.1:0-10959 GCA_000699545.1 Podiceps cristatus | reverse complement strand
GGTTCACCCGGGCCCACTTTTCCAGCCTGTCCAGCCTAGTATGGAAAGAGCCATCGTAAATTGCCTAAGCAGAATTGCCTAACCAGATTAGAAACTTTGTAGACTTGTCAAGAACAGGTCACGGAAAAGACACAATGAGGAAGACTTCAGCCTTCATCCTAACAACCACCAGAGGGACTTTTTGAGTTTCCCACTTGACATCGTGCAGGCGCGCTAAGGAAAAGATATGTCACAACAAATAACCGAAGCTGGGTTGGGACTTCTCCAAAATAGATTGCATACTGTTAGGAAACTATTGCATATGTATGATTAGAATTGTATAAAAAACTTGTGAAACAAGAGGTGAACTTGTTGATAGAGCAGATGCTCCCCTCGCCCAGCGCTGCTTGCTTTTTCCCCACCTATGAACTGAATAAACAAATTTAGCTTTTTTTTTTTTAAGCTGTAAAAGTGCCTTTGATTGTAACAGTATGATATTCTTTTTATCCTTTTACAATGCAATCGTCAGATTACCCAACATGTTATCCAAAAAGATAACATAATAGATAAAATAGCATCATCACGTAAGAGAGGTGTGCTGCTTCTTGACAGTTTTTAATGAAAAACAGAACAGCACTTTCACATTAAGCCAAAACATGAAACAAAATATTATAGGCAAGTGGAAATGTGAAAACTGCTCCTTTAGAATGCTGGTGGTAGATCCTCTTTTATGGCCTACCAAACTGTAGTTCTAATCACTGGGACTACTAATGTGTGGCAAACAAATAGTAGCTGTCTCTCTCTACCCGGCGTTCCACCAGCTAGCCATTCATGCTGCACTGTACTAATGACAGTTCAAAGCACCACTTAAGATTATGAAAACACAGTAATTGAATCGCAGTACGTTGTCATCCCTCTGTTAGCACGTAAACAAGTCAATCAGAAACATCACTACTTACTAGAGAAAAGAATTAAAGTAATATATTAAATAAATAAAAAATAAAAAACCCCAACACTTATTTCAAGTATGCTTAGTCAGAAGTTTTAAACCAGTCATTAAAAGGATTTTAAAAGTAAGATCCTTTCCCCCAATGACATCTTAGCTGTTTCTGGGGATTTTACACTCATCACAGACTCGCTGAAACCACTCTTTACGTTGACGGGTACCGGATATGCAATGGCAATATTCAGGGAAGACATTCTGTGCTATGGTATATAATTATGTACTCAAAAGACATTAAAAGGCTCTTCAAAAAGAGAATAATGAAATAAATTATACATCTATTTTTATACTGTTCCTTCAGAGGAATTATTCATGTAACTTTCTCCAAATCAGGTCATCTAATAATCAATTGTCTCAAAAATATTCAGAACATGAGTAACACATAACATTTCCATTTATGAGGCCTTCATGTTATTATACAATAGATTACATTTAATTAATCCCTTGAAGTTTAGCTAAGCAATCTATATATATGCATCTCAATCAGATGCTACTGTGGTCTGTGATCATTCCCATTAATAACATTTCATTTTGTCAATTACAACAGTACATGGCTGTATATTCAGAATTGTCTGCACAAGCTGTCATACAAATATATGCAAATAAATCTCATCTACAGCCTTATATTGTTACTGTTATGTGTATATATCACAGCACCTAGGAACACCTCTTATCCCCCAAGAGTGAATGCATGCTCTAGCTGCATCCTGTGTTCAGGTAAGGATGAGGCTGATGCAAATGCCACAGTTTTAAGTGACCTTAATGAGTCAAACTCCTTGGAGAAAAATATGATACTCAGATATTAACTTTCTTCCAGGTTTCATAATCGATAGATCAGGCCCGGAGACAGGCAGAGAGCATATATCCCATAATGCAGATATAGCTTAAACCAAACAACAATCCATCAAGGATTGACAGGGCCATCCATGCTGTCCCTCAAACCATTACCAATCTGACTAAGAAAAAAAAAAAAAAAAAAAAAAAGGAGTGTTTTGACAAGCACTTTGAAGGAGATGGAGATCAGTATGAAAAGTTATGAAAGGAAACCCTACGCAAAAGTGGAGTATGAGTGACTACAGTTAACCATACAGTAAATAACTCTCAGTTCCCAAACAGAGACGCCCCACTCTGGCACTGGACAAAACGTGACCTATGCATAACTTGTGTAACAGGAACATCTGCCCCTTAGTTCCACTTGATAAAAAAATTCCAACATCATCCTACCAAAATGGTTAGGACAAATCAACTCTCAATATATCAGGACCTAACTATGGGCAAGTGGCGTAACTAAATAAAATTCAGCACAGAGCATTGCCAATAAAATACCATTACAGTAATAAACACATATTACTTGCCTAGCATTTTACTTGTTCACAGTACTTATAAAATCATTAATTTATTACTCAGGCAGAACAAAGAGCTTCATTAACAACTCCGCATTCACTTCTCTACACCAATTCTGAAACAGCTACAGTGTTTACCAGTACTTGGTAGAAAAAACATGCTTTCAAAGGACAAAAAGATGTTCACCAATATGTACTAAAAGGGAGCTGTAATTTCTAAGGCTGTCATTCATCACTCACTTATTCTTTTAGTGACAATACTGAATTACTACAAAGAAGGGTCCACTGAGAAAAACTGTATAATATAAACTTTTAAAGTTTTATCTGCTGCAGATTCCATAACAGGAGGGAAAGAAATGATGCCTTGAAATAACAACTCTTCAAATTTCTATATTCAACTGTGAAATACCGTTTGTTTTTTTTTTTTTTAAACAGAACATGGAAAATAATTGAATAGGACTTCAGAACAGACTACCCTATTCTCCAATCAACCTGCGTGATGGGAAAAAAAAAAGAAATATTAAAGTACATCTATAATATGCGTTGAAATCTATGGGAAAGTAATTTACCTTGACATTCTTACTGATAGCAGATGGAAAAGAGTTGGGCTACGTAATCTGAGAAAGCTGGCACCATATAAGCATATCAGATGATGAAAAGTATTCACCAAGAATAATGAAAAAGGTAACTTATGAACATGTAACTTAACATGTTGTATTTTAGGTAATGAGATTTACAAAGTCATTTTCTTAAAAGCTGCTTCTGCTGCTTTGATCATAACAGCAATTGCGTATTATTCTCATCAATGTACAATGCCTGCTTAACGACGTACAATACAGAATCCATTTGTGTCAGGGACTGTCTATGCTAAAAGAGGTTTACAGAAGAGCCTTTTTACTAAAAAGAATAAGAATGTTACAAGTACCTGTCCCACCCTGCTCAGAAATACAGTTTAGTGAAGGGATAACAGGAAACAAAGATTTAGGAAAGGAAGATGCATTCTGCATGCCTGAGAAAGTAATTCTGTACAATTAAAATAAAATTCGAATGGCATTTTGAAATTTGATGTAGATCTGATATTTATTAATCTTCTTATGATGCACTGTTTATTTTAGGCATTTTATGAAATAATAATCTGGTGCATTTTTTCCTCACCAACCATCTGAAGAGATAGCAACTGTAATTGAATACTATTTGACCATTATTAAAAATACCTTCTTAAGCTGATGAAGTTAATATAACTACTGAATTACTGCTGGTAAATAAATGAAGCATTGTCACATTAATATGTTAATGATAAAAAATCTTTTAAGTATGATATCAGAGTGTTTTTTATTCATAAGCACATACTTGTTAAAATCCAGAAATCAAAATGACTGGAAAATCCCAGTAGTTGTGTTAAATAAGAGGTTTGCCAACAATATACATCCATTGCTTAGTAAGGGTCTAAGAGAAGATATAATTATGAATTATTTTGAACCCATTGCCAACATTACAAAGAATTGCAATTACTATCAGTTAAAAATGGAATGAATGTAACTTCTTCCAGCGCAGAGTAAAACTGTTCTGTATAACTAATTCAACCTTTGACTACCAGATGACTTTATTTACTAGTGCCAATATCAAAGCACAGTTATAAATTATGAATCATGCAGTTTACTTTTCGGACTAGAACTATTATTATTATCTGAAACACAAGAAGCTACAAGTTAGGCAAGCCAAAGCACACCATTCCTAAGCCTCAAGATGCCCATCCATGGTGTCCTGGTTGCTTTCCACTGCCATTACACAGCTGAAAATAAAGCTGTAGGAAGCAGACTTTGCTATACTTGACATCTGAAATTAAAGGACCAATATCATCATCCCCTATCACATGCTGGGTTTATCCACATCTGTCCTCCGATCTATTCTGTACTGAATGAAATTCGGGTTGGCAGTTGTACAGTGACCATTATAAAAATAAGTTATGTAAACCATTCTAGCTACCATGCAGAATCATCACACCACAGGTTTTACTGAAAGACTAAAGACTTTGAAAATTACAGTCCTCTCAGTTTATGAATGTACCTTCTCCATCTTTGTTTATGTTTGTGGGTACTGTTAGAGGTTGGAGTGGAATAATGATGTCATCCACGTTGGTCCCTTCTTCTGTATGCTTCTCAGAGACATGAGACAGTAGTTCAGATTGATTTGGTGAAAATAAGTTACAAAGCTTACACATGAAGATGGAATTGATCCCTGAAAAACAAGTTTAAAAAGAGGAGTTAATATTTCTAAATTTAAGTTGTTTATTTATATTACCACTGGTTATTGAGATCTCAGTTCAGCTAATACAGTAACTATCAGTTAACTTAATACACTTAACAGACTGTAACAAGCTGAAATCAAGAATGTTACCTCATTAAATGAAGACACTCACAATAAATCGTAAAATTAAACTGAATTAAAATGAATTTATGAAAGATTTAAACTTCCACCCAGATCCTCACAGGGCAACATGTACTTAACTTTACTGCTTACCACACCTAAGCAAGTCTCATTCTCTAATTACCTGTGTAAGTGTTGGAAACAAAAGAAAGTTAGAAAGAATTAAATACCATAAAAGGAAACTTCTCCTTCACTATAGTAACATTTGCTATAAAATAAATATATTTTATAATACCTGTATGCTTTGATGTGTCATTTTTGTCTTAGCACGTTACCACAAGCATACACTGTCAGTTAAAAATGTTAAGTTCTTGGTTTCAGGGGTCATTATTCTTAGGTGGCTCTGCCACTACTGAAGGAGCGGGGAGGAAGCTGCAGCACTGCGGACCACAAAATGTTGCATCACAACAGTCCCAGCTATGCAACCATATCATCTTCCTCTCCTGCCCATTCACTTCAGTGCTGTATAAACACAAAGTTTTTTATTCTTTTATCCCAATATTTGAAAAAAAAAAAATCAGGCCTTGTCTTGACTCATCTCCATGGAGAAATGGGCGCTGCCCATTCACTTCAGTGCTGTATAAACACAAAGTTTTTTATTCTTTTATCCCAATATTTGAAAAAAAAAAAAAAAAAAATTGTCTTGACTCATCTCCATGGAGAAATGGGCAGGAATAGGAGGAAAATTTAAGGAGGGGGGAAAAAAGTTTTGCTCTCAAAACATGTCATATTGTCCTCAGAGGTAATATTAACATTTGACATCAACAAAACATCTAATATTTCATATGCTTTGACATACAAGTTCTATGAAAAATTCCTGTTGACGCAAAAAAAAAAAAAATCACAGCAAACTAAAGACCTTTGAAACAGCAGTGAATCAAGAATTTAACTCAAACTTTCCTTGGTCAAAGCTTTAAACAGAAATTTTACGGAAATTTTTATGTTGGTTTTTTTTTTTTTTTTTAATTTGCAGGTACTAGAGGTGTGACATAGCCACAAGAGAGTAAATAACAATAAAGGAGGGTTAATATGAAGTTAATAATCAGAAAAACTCATCTAAAAAAAGCTCCCAAACCTTTGGCAGAGAGCTAATTCAGAGGACTTTGTTTGCTGTAATTTGTTTTAATGGTTTGATTTTTCATCAGGCCCTGCTCCCTTCAGTGTCCAATGAAACCTAACAACAACCAGGAACCAATTTTAACAGCACACTTATTCTTCAGCTACATATATAAATGCCTGGCCCAGAGATTTGTTTCAATTGTTCTTCTCCCCTCTGCCTCCCTAAGGAAAATTAAGGACATACACTCACTGAAATCAAACTGGAACAATCAATGCTATTTGGGGTGCAAAGCAAACCACAGATTAGCTGGGTAAGTACAGAAATAAAGAGATATTTTGTGAACTTTGGGATCAATCTGGGGGGAAGAGATCAGGGAAGCTGTATTTTGGGACCTGTTTTCAAAACAATCCCCAAGCAAAGATCACTTCCCCTACTCAACATTATTCCCCTCCCTTCATGACACACTAATTATATGGTTCACTCCACTCAAGAAAAATCCATCTTTAAGGTGTTCTGATTGTTACAAACAGCAGATCTGGCTCTCTTTTACACTTGCTTGCACCTGAAACTGTAACAAAAGCATCCCCATCTTCAGAAATATATAGAATATATGGAATATAACTATCTTAAATCTAGAAGGCAGAATATGCTTTCATCTCTTTTAAAAAAACCTCTGAAAACTCAAATACTGTTCCTGTTGTTTAAAATACACTCTGTATTACACACACAAGCAGCTATGTAAAATGTATAATGCACTCAACATGTTCTTAGGAGCTCTGTAGGGTTCCTTCTCAAACATTCTGCTGTCTGGAGCATAAACATATTTCTATTTTGATTGCAGTATGCTTATAATGGAAATGTTCCCTTGAATTAGTTCCTTTGAACTAGTTCTGCTCTAGTTAGTATTATTCTTTTTTTTAAAAAAAAAAAAGTGAATGAAGCCTGTTATTGACCCAGCAGATGACAAATGTTTTCTTTAACTGTAAATGCACATTTAAGAATCACACTACAAAACCTATGAGCATTTACCCAAAGGTTTAACAGCAAACATTGAAACCCCAGGATTTAGCTGACACTTCTGTTTTGAGGTTTTATTTGCCACCGTTTCTGCTCCCTGACCTGCTAGCTGTTTTCCCTAACAGTTCAGGCTTACTGCTTGGTGTCTCCTGCCTCCTCCTTCAACATCCGTAGTCAGTAAGCACAAGCCACTTCATCACTCCCTCCTCCCCGTGAGGACTTGGAGAGGGGCAGAAGAGCAAGAAGAATCCCCAGAAGTCTGGTTGTTTAAAGTGCTTGATTACACAAACTCTTGTTTAAGGTTTTTCTGAGAAGCTTTCAAGGATTCACATGAAGTTATAAAACCATGGGACACCATCAAAGAGAAGTAAAGTTGGAACTCAACGGCAGAGAACAGTGTGAGCGCTCCTGAAGTTGCAGAAAGCATCGGGAGAATATGCAGAAGGTGTGTGTACTTTGCTCCGAGGGGAGATGGAAACAAAACTGGGTAAAGAAATTATTTTAGGAAAAATGACTGTAAAAGGAGGTCATAAAGCAGAGAGTAAATCATGCAGATCCCGGGCCTAAACAACTAGGAGTAAGTAAACAATAATTGATTAACCAGTTGCTAATTAGGTGGTGTAGCAATAGAGCAATGAATTATAGTCAATTAAGTGTAAAAATCAAATAAGCAATAAGTTAATTAACTATGTAGAGAATCAATGATTAATTAGTGAATAATTAATTATGGAGGAAATCAACAGAGCAATTAATTAGACAGCAATTAAATATGCAGAGGGAGAAAGGAACAGTAATCAAGTATGCAGGTAAACAAACAACAAGAATTTCAGCCAAAACCGATTTGGAACATTCTGTTCACTGCACACGCTTTGTGTTAATTCATTCTCTACAGCCTGCCCATATAAACTGTGCTAAGTGTACACTGAAATAAATAATACCAGTTACTTTCTTCTTAAATGGAAAAGTGGAAAATAAAGCTATAATGTTAAGTGAAGCTGTTTGGTTTGGTTTTTTTTGTTAACTCTTCCAAAGATCTCAGCATATTTCTTAATTATTCATCTTTTTTTCTTTGTTCTGAGCATGTAGACAGCAAAGGGAGATTAACAAATGGATTACTAAAACCAAATAGCAAGTTGCAAACTAGGAAGCAGTTTCCTTTATTGACAATCCCTTTCATAAAGCATAAACAGTACCTGCGTTGTTTTTAAAGCTGGAGTGGGGAGGAGAGAAAGGGGGAGAAAGAAACACTTATCTTAGAAAAATTACTGAAATTAAGAGTATTAAGAGAACCAGGTAACACATTATTGTCATACATACTTTTGATCATTGTATGACAAAACCTAGTCCAGTGTTAATTTTAACTAATCAAAAACTTTCAGTTTGCATAAAAGGTAGGCTAGGGGTCGGGTCTTGTTTTATTTTATTTTTTAGATAACTATTTTCAAAAGAAACAGAGGAAGGAAACAAATCTGTATCCATATGCCATAAATCATTCTAATGTATACAAAACATTTCACCACTCTTTTCAATGCAGGCAATAGTTACAAAACTTCTGTAAAAACCTTTGAAGTTCTGCAACTGTTAAAAGGAACTAGAACTCCACAGTTAAAATACAAAAATTAAAAATTGCCAAGTATCTATTGGCCTGTGGAATAACGAAGTTGATACTATACCTGGTCAACCTTCCTACAACACATAGCAGAGGTTCAGAATATGAATAAACACTTATTTCCTTCTGAACTTACAAAAGAGCTGAAACAAACCTTGCTGTCTCATCACCACGAAATCCTTAACAAGAATTTCCTGCAATTAAGAGTTTTGTATGTCATTCGTACACTAGGACTTTGTCTTGTTGGGTTTTTTCCTTAGGTGTTGGGTTGTTTTGTTTTTTTTTTGGGGGGGGGATGTTTTGGGGTTTCTTTTTTGGGGGGGGGTTTCATGACAGCCATGTATTTCTGACTGGGTTGCATACAATTAGTAATGCTAATAGTGAAAGGGTAAAAAAGAATAAAGTACATTAAATGTAAAAGATGTCCTCTGATCTTCAGCATATATAATACAATTTCTGTTCTCAGTTTAGTAACTCCTCTATTGCTCACATTATACTAGTGTTTGTTTTCAATTCTTTTTTTGCCCCACTTCCTAGCCTGCATTTTTAACCCCTCCCTGTCGCCTGCATCCCTTATGCCCTGCTCTCTACCAGACTCTCTTCTCGCTCCCTGTTCCTTACTACGCACTTCCAAGCTTTCAACATAACCACTCATGTTAACTTGTACTTCTGTTCTAACCTCCCTTTTTCTTGCAGCTACAAGAACTTTGCCCCTCTCTGTTGAGGCCTAGTTGGAATCCAACAGTACTCGTTCTTAGCTTAAAATCTTCCAGGTAAACATAGCTTCCAGGTTTCACCAGATTTAAACAGGTCAGATCTAAAACTACCACAGTCTTCACTGGGCATATTATGTCATATAGTTACCAGACACTGTCTTACTGAAACCTACCAGAATATTCAGGTATTCTTCGCTCAGAAACTGTATCTTTATTTCTAGGGTTAACACCCAGTTACACCACAGGGAAAACCACTGTGTCTCTTCAAGCACTGGAACAGGCTGCCCAGGGAAGTGGAGCCCCCATCCCTGGAGGTATTTAAAAGATGGGTAGATGAGGTGCTTAGGGACATAGTTTAGTGGTGGCCTTGGCAGTGCTGGGTTAACAGTTGGACTCAATGATCTTAAAGGCCTCTTCCAACCGAAATGATTCTATGACTGATTCTTCAGCAGTAAAGACACAATTTTAGCAATTTAAGCTTTAATTCCTGTAAAGACACAATTTAAGCCATTGGTTTGCCATTTTCTACCCCAGCAAAACAGCTAGAGGGTCTCCATGTACTCAGCCACAGATGTGGCTCCTCACATGCTTGATCCTAAACTCCCTTTGCTTCTATCTCCCTATCTACAAGAACATCGCAGTTCGCAAAGAAATGCCTTGTGGTGGTGTTACTTTCTTTACGGAACCTGATAGAATTATTAGAAACACAAACACATACCTTCACAGCTCAGAATCACATCCTGGGGTCTATTCTCCTCCTCCCAGTTCCAGAACACTGGCTTCTTCTCCAGTGTCTGGCTGCATTTCCCATTTGTTGCAGGTCACTTAACTCCCTGCTCCAGTTCACCAGGCAGCTCGGCCAGAGCTACCAGGGAGCAGTGCAGCGGGAGCACACAGCAGCCCTGACGCTCGGTCGCTTCCCCTAATCTTCAGGTCCACAGTGGTCAACAGGACCACTTACTCCTCACCACTAAGGTTTCCAGCTCTGGAGTAAGTCATGCCATAGCACGCAGCACTTGTTACAAGTTCAATTATTAGGTGAAAAGTTTGGTTTGTATTTTTAACGTTCTCTGTATGAAAGCTCTCTAAAACAACTGTATGGAGGTTCTTCTGCTGTGCATCCAGGGAACAGAATGTAATGAGCCAAGAATGAGGTGAGAAACATCAACTTCTTAAATAAGATTTTAGTCTCATCATTTATAAGGGTATGTGGAAGGTGAGAGTCTGCTTCATTAAGGCTATCTGATCAAGGATATTTTCAATGCAAAGAAGGTTAATAAGTTAATGGGATAAATGATGAACAAGAATACACAGAGACACAAACCTGGCAGACAAGAGATTACAATGCCAAGGACCAAAAGCCTCCAGCAGTAGCTGGAGGCTTTTGAATTGAAGGGTCACCAAGAAACTGCAAGCACAGCTTTGGTGAAGGCTACCTGGCCTTTGCAACTGGTAAGAAAAGAGAAACAAGAGGAACGGGAAGATTTGGGACACTTTAGGAGCGCCTCTGGGAGTATGTGTATTTGGTTTACATGACGACGTATTGGTAGCACAGGGGAGGCTGCAGGGGTGGCTTCTGTGAGAAGACACCAGGAGCTGCCCCCATGTCAGACAGAGCAGCTGGCTCCAAGATGGACCCACCACTGCCCAAAGCTGCCTCCCTCAGTGATGCTGGTAGTGTCTCTGTGATAACATATTTAAGGGTAAAAAACGTTGTGCAGCTGATGGGAGAGCAAGAAGATGCGAGATCAGCAGCCCCACAGCCCCCCAGGCTAGCGCAGAAGGAGCAGGAGCAGCTCCAGGCC
>KL274567.1:0-20488 GCA_000699545.1 Podiceps cristatus | reverse complement strand
CGGCTGAACAGCCCAAGTCTCTCAGCCTGTCTTTGTAGGAGAGGTGCTCCAGCCCTCTGATCATCTCACCAGAGCAGAGTAGAGGGGCAGAATCACCTCCCTTGACATGCTGACCACGCTGCTTCTGATGCAGCCCAGGATACGGTTGGCTTTCTGGGCTGCAAGCGCACATTCCCAACTCAAGTTAAGTTTCTCATTCACCACTACCCCCGAGTTCTTCTCCTCGGGGCTGCTCTTGAGCCATTCATTGCCCAGCCTGTACCTGTGCTTGGGATTGCCCCGATCTACATGCAGGGCCTTGCACTTGGCCTTGTTGAACATCATTCACACAGGCCCACCTCTCTTCAAGGTGATCTTTGAGGATCACCTCCTCCAAGCTCAGAAGCGAGGCATCCCAACAAAGAGGAAGTCGTGCAAAAATACCAGGAGGCATCCATGGATGAACAAGGAGCTCCTGGACAAAAACACAAAAAAGGAAGTCTACAGAGGGTGGAAGCAAGGACAGGCAGCCTGGGAGGAATACAGGGAAATTGTCTGAGCATCTAGGGATCAGATTATGAAAGCTAAAGCCCTGATAGAATAAAGAAGGCAAGGGCAGGGACTGGGACAATGAAGAACTGCCCACTGTAGGAAAAGATTTGGTATAGACTATCTAAGGAACCTGACAAGATGCATCCTCGGGTTCTGAAGGAAATGACAGATGAATTTGCTAAGCCACAATCCATCATATTTGAGAAGCTGTGGCACTCCAGTGAAGTCCCCACTGACAAAAAGGGGAAACATAACCCCCATTGTTAAAAAGGGAAAAAAGGAAGACCTGGAGAACTACAGGTCAGTCATTCTCACCTCTGTGCCCAGCAAGATCATGGAGCAGATCCTCCTGGAAACTAGGCTAAGGCACATGGAAAACAAGGAGGTGATCTGTGACAGCCAACATGGCTTCACTTAGGGCAAATTGTGCCTGAGAAATTTGGTGGCCTTCTACAATGAGGTTACATCATTGGTGGATGGGGGAGGAGCAATTGACATCATCTGCCTGGACTTGTGCCAAGCATTAGATGGTGTCCCACACACCATCTTTGTCTCTAAATTGGAGACATGGATTTGACAGATGGACCACTCGTTGGATAAGGAATTGGCTCAAAGAGTTGCAGTCAATAGCTTGATGACCAAGTGGAGACCAGTGACAAGTGGCGTTTCTCACGGGTCGCTACTGGGACCAGCACTGTTTAACATCTTTGTTGGCAACATGGACAGTGGGACTGAGTGCACTCTCAGCAAGTTTGCTGATAACACCAAGCTGCGTGGTGTGGTTGACATGCTGGAGGGAAGGGATGCCATCCAGAGGGACCTGGACAGGCTTGAGAGGTGGGCCTGTGTGAATCATATGAAGTTCAACAAGGCCAAGTGCAAGGGTCTGCACAAAGGTCAGGGCAATCTCAGACACAAATACAGGCTGAGTAGCAAATGCATTGAGAGTAGCCCTGAGGAGAAGGACTTGGGGATGTTGGTAAACATGACCAAGCCACATGCACTTGCAGCCCAGAAAACCAACCCTACCCTGGGCTGCATCAAAAGCAGCATAGCCAGCAGGTCGAGGGACGAGATTCTCCCTCTCTACTCTCATGAGACCCCTCCTGGGTTCAGCTCTAGGACCCCCAACACAAGGACATGGACCTTCCAGAGGAGGCCAAGAAGATGATCAGAGGGCTGGAGGACCTCTCCTACAAAGACAGGCTGAGAGAGATGGGGCTGCTCAGCCTGGAGAAGAGAAGGCTCTGAGGTGACCTTACAGCAGCCTTCCAGTACCTGAAGGGAATATACAAACAGGAAGGATGGAGAGGGACTTTTTTACAAGGCCATGTAGTGAAAGGAGAATGGGGAATGGTTTTAAACCAAAGGAGGACAGATTTAGATTAGGTACTAGGAAGAAATTCTTCACAATGAAGATGGTGGGGCACTGGCACAGGTTGCCCAGAGAAGCTGTGGCTGCCCCATCCCTGGAAGTGTTCAAGGCCAGGCTGGACAGGGCTCTGAGCAACCTGGTCTACTGGAAGGTGTCCCTGCCCATGGCAGGGGGGTTGGAACTAGATGATCTTTAAGGTCCATGGAAGGGGAGAGAAAAAAAAAAATAAAAAAAGCACACCTCATAAGGCTCAAATGATGCACTCAAGTACTCCAACTATCCACTTCTTGACAGTGATGTGATTTTTTGGACAACAAAATTTGAAAAATAACGTACTCCATGGAATAGACCAAAGCTATACAGAATTTTGCCAAGCTTCTACAGCATTAAGGTTTTTTTTTTTGGTTTTTCTTTTGTTTTTGGTTTTTGTTTTTTTGGTTTTTATTTTTTAATAACCAGCTAAAAAAACCCCAAACCATCAGATAGAAGAGTGGTCATGTAAAGGAAATAGTCCTTTTAACACTTAAGAGAGGAAAAGGTTGGTTGGGAAGATTAATGCCAAATGGATACCTATATACATAAATCAGTCAAAGTAGCTTGGACCATCTATTTTTAAAAGCATTAAGACAATTTCTATTCCTTTGCAATTTATAGGAATCAGATATTTATTTACTGCTCCTCTACACAATGAATATTTAACAGCAAGGATAGTCAGGGAATTAATATCTGCTGCTAAGAGAATCATTAATTACCTAGTTCCTCCAGGAAAATCAAATTGTGTTTTTTGTATCATGTTTCCATACTTGCAGTAAGAATCTATCCTTTAGAGAAAAAGGTTTCAGAAATTTTATTGAGTATAAAAATACATAAAAACTTAAAGCATATTAAGTAAACTGTACAAAAGATACACTAGCAATAAAGGAGGGACGTGTATCCATACAGAAGGCAAAAACTTTACAAGTGACTTGTACTACTGAAATATGCAGGTACCAGTGGTACATTTTGATTAAGACTTTACATTCTGGTAAAAAGAAACAAAACCAAAACAAGAGCGGTAATTATGTTCTGGTGTCTATTGCCTAAATTTAAAAGCCACATTCCAGAATACAAATCAAAAATAACTGACTGCCTGACTTCAGATACAACACAGGAGCTACATTTAAGAAGCACTTAAAAATTCCCTCCATTTTTAAATGTGAAGACGTATTACGTAGTAAACACTGGCCAGTGTTAATCTATGTCATATTATGACAAAAACCCCCATAGTATTTTACAGAACCTAGGTCAAAGCCTCAGCCAGTTCTAAAGTCAATTCAGTTCAACTGACATACAGACCAATAGTTCAGCCCAATAACAAGACCATGCTGCTCACGTTATAAATGAGGACTTTTTATTACTCAGACTACTTTAATTTCAGAATATTACATTTGCCGGTACATGAAGGAAGGTCCTTGATTCTTTAGGCCATTACCATTGGGTTAGTATTAGTCCTTGGAAATTACATTTATTTTGCTTTCATTTACTCAGTCAACTGACTATTCCACATGACAAAGAATCTGCAGCTACTAAAACATACAAGCACAGTTACAGAAGCAGAAACAAACAGGTATCAGGCAGCCAAGAGAGCACAGTCACTAAATAAACACAATTATTGTTTCTCAGCTGTTTCACAGCTTCGCTTAATTAGAAGAATATTGATTTAGATAACAAAAATATTAGAAAGATCACAAAATAAAAAAGGTCATAAAGAGAAGGAACTGAAATTTTATATTGATTAGGCTGTTACAGAGGAAAACAAAGAAAAAAGTTTGTAAAGGTAAAATGAAAGAGGACAACAAAAGAAAGCAGAAATACTACCCACCTGTCAGAAAGCTTTTAGAGCTGTCAAATTTAACTTCTGGAGTATAACAAAACAACAGAAAGTTAGAAGCTTAAATAATGCTATTATTATCATAATATCTAAAACAAAATACCTATACCAGAGCCAGAAGATACACACACAGTATGTTAAGGACAACTGAGTTTTATATATGCTCTGCAAAAATACCCTAGCATTGAAAAGACAATTCAGTTTTTATTTGCAGTCTGTGTTCAGATGGCTTAACTTAAGTTTTGTTGTATATCTTAGGGATCTGTGTTTCATTCAAATATTGTGTCTGATTATAGAATTAAGGAGCAACCTCATTTAGCTATCAGCTGCTAAAAACCTTTGAACAGATTGCAAAGTTTTTATCATTGTATGTTTGAATCAGTGATATTTACCACTGAACTCTTAAAAACATTCAAATACTTCAATACTTTTATTAGGAAACACCATCATAAATGATATAATCCAAGGCATAAATGTTGATTTTTTTTTTTTCCAGCTACAAAGGTATATACAGAGTAGATAAGAAGATACTACTTCCACATAGCATTGAACAAAGAAGTACATGTCCAAGAGATGGGGTTATACTTTCTTCAATGTATTTGGACTGGAGCTCCCCTTATGCTAATTTTACTGCTACTTTCCCAAGGCAGAAACATCAACTAGAGTCTCCCCTTCTGGTCTAAGTAGAAAGCAGACTCATTTTAGACCATTTTGATATATATTTGGCTAATTTTAGATACAACTGATTAGCTGTATTGCTAGAATTCATATGTTGTCCTGCTTAAGAGATCTCTCTGGTATACATATTCAAGAAGTACAGTTGAACAGCTTCAGCTGGGTATATGAGCAGTTACAGACTGAACTTTGTTTTCAAACTATCTTGCTCTAGACTATTTACAAGACTACTGTCTAATTACTACTGATCTTTTCGAAGAGGCTTTTCTTAAAAAAAAGTCTTACTCATCTAAGAGGGGTCTCTGGGCAGTTTCACAGATAACTGAACAAGCAGGAGACTGAAAGACGTTCACATTTGGTCTTGCTGCTAAAAGAAAGGCTTGGGGAAGGATGTGCACTGTTATGTACGCGCACTAGATAGATAAATATATTACAAAATGCACAAACTATACTCCAGAAAGGAAAGCATAACTCTTTTCTCAGTTAGCAATCTTACAAGTTTAGAAAAACTACTAGTTATTTTGAAGTAGCAGTATTTCAAGTTGTCAGTATCCTCTGCATTTGTGCCGTCACTTGCAGTTCCATCTTTAAATCCACTCCAGCTTGTTATTTTAAGAGGTTTATTGTACTCTTGTTTTACTAATATTCCTGGAAGAGCACAAATGATTTGATTATAAAGAAAAATGAAATTAAGTTGTTCCACAGTTGTCTTCTCACAGATGTTTGTAACCACATATACTATATTGCAAGGAGGAAGCGTAAGCAAAGAAAATGCAAATATATTGTTTAATTCTTTAATGTATTTTTGTCAATAAACCAAAGGAAGTTCATAAACATTTCCTTATGCTGAAAACTAATTTCACTGCTAAACACAGGAAGTACCCATTCTTTTAGAAGGTGCCATACCAGAGCTTCAGAAATGCAAAATGTTCATCTTCACCTTTCTGGTTATTCCAGACTTTCAGCCTTCTGTTTGTAACTGTCTAGAATTCCGGTCAAGATTGACAGTAGATCTTCAGACATGAATTCTTCATAGTCTCTGTCAATTTTCATATTCTGTTCATCAAGATATTTCTAGAAAAGTTACAGAAAGTTTATTAGATCACGGTCTCTTTCATACTGGTTATGCTAAAGCATTTCAAGCAGTCATTGCACAGGTTAAGTGATTTCAGTTAAACACTTCTCTGAAAGACATCTACCAGAAGTAGATTAAACCTGGCAGGATGTTACTGCTGAAGTTTAATGATCAATTCTGATTATTTATACCAAAGGTTTTGTCAACAAATTTATTTAACTAGAGTCCACAGACTCAGTGCAGCAGTGCTACATACTTTATTGGAAAGAGTAAGTTCTAATTACCATGTATTTAACTGAACTGCAATGTCTCCAGAAAGTTTTAATTCTGAATAAGAAATTTTAGCTTACCTCTATAGATACTACATGAGTAGCAATCACTTCTAAAATACGATTCAAGTTATCACCAGCTTTCCTGCTCTCTTCTGTTGTTGTTTGCATAACAACTTGATACCTAAAAAGTAAAGACACTCAAAGTCATGTCTGTAATTATAAAATTCCTGACATATGAAACAATCACTTCACCAAGTATGATATATCATGATAAGCCATAATTTTTTCTATTAATATTAACATCAACCACGTTACATTTGTATATTAATACTCAGCTTTGAAGACAAAGGACCGTATAAGTACCTTAGAGTCAGAATAGTCTTTCCAGACTTTAGGCTATAAAATATAGTTGTCACATAGGTTTGGAATCAAACTAATCTCCTTATCACAACCATATATATGAAAAAAAAAATTACATGGAAGACAGGAATTCTGATACAACAGACAAAATTCTAGCAAAATAATGTGTTGAGGAGAAACATCTTTCAATTGTGAATTTGTGAAATTAACATACCAAGATGGATACATGCTCACCAAAGAATTTTATGTTAGGATTCAATAAAAGGTTATCCTTAAAACACAAAACCCAAAATAAACTACACAAGGAACTTGAAGTTATGGATGAGCCTTACTGTCGTTGAAGATCATGCAATTCATTTGTGGCTTCACTGAGACCTTCATTGACACCACTCTCAAGTAATTGTTTATGCTTCTCTAACAATTCCAGTTCATTTGCACATTTTTGCTCTTCCTCTTCTGCCTCCTGTAGACATAAGGAAAGAGGGGAAAAACACTACTCAAGAAAAATTATGATTATTTTTCTCCTTTATACTACCTGATTATATCTTGATACTTAAATTCAGAATTCACACCAGTAACTCCAAACTCAGAACTAAAAAAAAATCCCAAGGACATCCCTCCAAACCTAAAGTTTCAGGCATTTTCTGTTTCATCTTCCAGCCAAACCCAACCTAACCTTCCCTTTATTTCTCTAACTGTATTTCAAGGTCTGTGTGGCAGCTATTTGCTCATCAGATTTCATCTCAAAAAGTGTTATTTATGTACTTCGAATAGCTTAGAAATGGAACATCATGAACAACTGTTTCTAGGTTAAAAAAAAAAATCACATTTAAGTAAGAAGATATCTTTCAGGCACAAAAGGCAAAGCTAAGTACAAAGAGTAAATACTCATCTCTAAGGAGAACGACACTGTTCATACTAAGCACAATTCAGTGCACAAAACCAAACTAAAGTCCGCCATCAACTAGATGTGTAATTCTGGTGAATTGCTGAAACATCATCTTTCAAAAATAATTTTAATACTGAAGTCTTACAGATCGCATTTTGAAAATTACACAAGGAATTACGTCTGTCTTCTTATAACTATTCAGTTGTAACTGACTATTTTATGAGCTTACCTTAGAGAAAAGCATATGCAATAGCATAGATCAAAAGCTAAATTTCAGGTGGTTTTGAAAGTAATAAATGAATAGCCTTTAGCCACCTAAGCAGGTATTAGCAATGAAATAACCCTGTTTCGTGGTTATAGCACAGAAGTTTGGATTTCAAAGAGCAGGTATGTTAAACATGAGTTTAGTTAAAAAAGCATTTTTCTCCCGAGCACCACAGCCCCACCAAAGCCATGCTGTTAGAGAAGCTGGGAGGTACTGAAGCAGCCACTTAGCTGTTAAGTGAGAGCACTATGTTTTGCTGCTAAACCAGAAGTGAGGAAAAGGAGAGGGGTTGCTCCCCCGCTGGGGAAGAAAAAAAAAGTAACAATTTTATATCATTAGAACATTTAATGTTCTTTTAGTAAAATAACATTTTTCTTATTTTTTAATGAGATTAAACATATTTGCCAAAACTTACATTTTTTATATAAAAACTGAATAGACAAGGCAGATATTGTTAACTCTAAAACCTCCTTCAAGGATTTGCTGTGAGACATCCTGAGGCCAGGAGATGATTGCTGCTGCTTTTATTACTGGATGTAGTAGCTTATGATTTAAGGGATCTACCAAAGTATGATGCCAGATTCTCTTACGGGAAAGTGAAAACTGACTCACTTAAGGTAGCACTCAAATATTTCTGAAAGGAAAGAGAATCCTGCAAGAGGAATGAATGGAGGCAAGGGCAAAGGTCCAAACAGAAACACAAACCAAAAATTTATACATAAATACAAGGATTAAGGATAAGGATATCATTAAGGATAAACTGTCATCAACTTATGAGAAGTTCTACCTTAAGCTTCTGATGGTAAAGATCATCCAGCTTTTCAGCTTCTTCTTTCAGCATTTTCACACTGCTTTTTTTGTCCACTACCATTACATTCACCTAAAATGAAAACATGACCAAGAAAATATAATTCAAAAAGAATTCCAACATATAAATCCATACCATCCCAAACAACATGCAGTAGCCCAGAAATATTTAAACCAGGCCAGATGGGATGGCATTAACTTTCTTCATAGCAGCCTGTAGGGTGATTTGTTTTGGATAAGTGGCTAAAACAGGTGTTGGGACATGAATGTTTCGGCTATTGCTGATTAGTGCTTGCACAGCATCAAGGCTTTCTGTCCTTCCTGTGGTCCCTCAGTGACTAGAGTAAGGGTGGGCAAGAGCTTGGGAAGGTGCATAAGGCAGGACAGCTGACCAAAACTGGCTGGAAGAATAATCCGTACCATATACTGTCATGCTTAGCCATAAAAACCTGAGGTAGGGGAGGAAGAATGGGGAAATAAAGTTCTCCTTCTTCCAATCCATCCTGAACCCAATATTGCTAAAAATCTTCCCGATGACAAGTTGTCAGTGATGTTAAGCTACACAACAGACTGGAACAGGCAACTTATTAAACTTTCCAATGTTTATGGTCAGCTGCATAGTCTTTAATGCAGGGAATACACATCATTTCAACCAACAGGAGGAGATTCTAATTGTCACAAAAACTTTTAGGTTCCATCATAATTAAGGCACTCTTCTCACAGCTCCCCTCCCCCCGCCCTTCCAAAAAACAACCCCAAACCAACAAAAAACCACAACAAAACCAATGCAAACAAAAAACAACCCACAATACTTCACCCATGCAAAAGGTCAAATGAGACCAGCAGATAACATTATGGTCTCTTAGTCCTAATCTTCATTAACCAACACACCTGTTCCAAAGTATCTTCCAAAGTCATTTTCCGTTGAGTAGCTTTCCTAATTTCTTCCTCAGTCTGGTTTATGATCTCCATAAGGGGAGCCTGTAGCATACAAGAAGATCTAGCTAATATAATTTGTTAGTTTGAACTAAGATGTGCCCCAATACATCTTTTTCCTCTCCTGTTTTTATTTAGGCTGCTGTACCCTCCAATACCAAAATTTCCTTTGTATACTATAATGTAGTTATGGCAACGCATCACACAAGCTTTTCAATGAAGTTTTATGGAGAGATTACATGACATCTTTCCAATATTTCCAAAGAAAAAACTTTTTTTTTTTTTTTTTTTTTTTTTTTTTTTTTTTTTGTGAGTGATAACAGAAACATTCAATGTCGACTCTACTTACCTTGATCAGAGTCCTGTATTTGACTAGGCAATTTGGTCCTGCCTCAGGATTAAACTGGATCTCAAAGTCGTGGCCTTTGGAATTCTCAGCACTTACTGGAATTAATTTCAGCTTTCGAGCCAGTTTATGATACTCTGCCAGCTGCATTTCAATCTGTTCAGAGGAGAAAAGGGCAAAAATCATAGAAGAAATACAAGTGATAAGCTTTGTAAGAAGTATTCATATAGTACTTGAAACAGATTTCTGAGTTGCTCTGTACAAACATGATTCCAAGTCATGCCACAGTACGCAAGAGCTGTATATACTGACAGTCCAACAGTTTGCATTGTTTGGATTAAGTGCTGTTTTATGATTCGGTCAGAGTTTTTTCTGCAAGACTTCTCAGTGCGTATGGGTGAGACTGAATGGTTTCCTTTGTGATTTGCTCTACTCACCTGCCATATTTTTTCCTGCCTCAACTTTGAGGACTAGTTGATAGGGAAGGAAAAACAAGCTTGGAGATAATACAAATAACTAAACCAATGATCAGTCATCATGTTGGTAAGCCTTCTCTCATTGGTTTTGACAGGAAATGCCACATAGCCACACATCCTAATAATGAACTTTAACTCTAGACAAACCTTATTAAATGATATTTTCTGATTAATGACTGCCATTTATATGCAAACAGCAAACATCAGTATTTTTTCAAGTTTTATGTGCTTCATACTTGCACAGTATGAATTTAAGTTAATACTAAGTGCTTGATAAAGCATAACCCTGCCAAATGCAAAACGTATTTGAAACCATTTTTTTTAGTTCTCCATCTAGCAAAGCAGAAGCTTTTAAATCTCAGCAGTTACAGGACTGCATCTTTTCATTCTGTTTGAGGGAACTGAATTTAGCCATTAATATCCATTAGAACTTCTACATAAGGGACCATTCTGGCCCTAATGTATGCAGAGATATTGATTCAAAGCACCAGTTTTGCATTACTCCCTTGCTATGAAATCTTAATATCAGCCCTAAATTGCTTGTGTTCTGAAAGCAATTTCAGGCTAACATTATTGAAGCTCTTGATCCTGTAACAGTGAGAGCTGACAGTGGTGCATATTCTAGCCATGTGCCTTCTGATGCAGAAAAAAGAGAAAAATACATTTTCATTATGCTTAAAACAGAAAAGGGGAAAAAAAAAAGCCAAACATTTTTCAGAGAGATCGTAAACAGAAGCCATTGTTATCATTTTTGGCTGTTAAGACATGTTTCTGCTGTTGTTAGATTATTTAGGAAAGAAGTCCCAACTTTAAGTTTGCATGAAAACTGATAGCCAAATCTCAATGTAGTAGAGTTTTCACATACCGCCTCTTTGTTCCTAGCATATTTTAGCTCTTCATTCCACAGCTGATGCTCTTCTGCTTCCAGTTCCTTAGTCAGCTTATTAATGGTTTGCTGCAACTCATTTCTCTCATGATTTATTCTCTCAATATCCGCAACTGAGTACTTTTGGTTATCAAAGATGTGCTGGAGCCGAGCATTCTCCTGCTTCATTGCTTCTACTTCCATTTCTAAGTTCACAAAACATTTGTGAAGTGGATGTAAAATACCAGTCCATATAGTTAAACCTAATCTCACTGTACTTTTTGTATTTAATATCTATATTTCATTACTGTAGTGTAGAAACAGCTATCAGCCAAAAAAGAATCTCTTTATATTAGCAATTCATTTTGGAAATTTATTTGTAGCACCATCATGCACTAAGTATCTTACTCTGTCCCGAAGCTGAGAATTACAATTATTTTAAACCCATTTCTAACTTCACTATCCCATTTGTGACCAAAGCCGCCTTACCTGCCATCTCAACTTCCTCATTAACACCTTCCATTTTTTGATCAAGGATGGCTATATGAGATTCCAGATTAGCCAAATAAGCCTGGTATTTTTGGACATCTGCTTGAAGAGACGATTTCAGGTTTCGTAGTGTTACTCTACGATCCTAGTAAACGGATGGAAAGAACAACCACTATTATATTAATTTAAAATAATCATCTTACTTTCCAGACAAGACAGAATAATTGGTCAACTTCAATAGCATAAATATAAAATGAAATGACTAATAATTACTTATCTCTGTGACAGCTGAATCAAGTTAAGCATCTTTAATAATAAAAAAAGGCTGGAAAGACTGTTTGTACCTTAATTCTTGCATTTCAGCATTGTCTTTGATTTGCATTAGGCATTGCATTAAGAACGTTCTTTCTACAGATAATTCACAACTTAAATATAATAATATACAAAGGGCAGCTAAAACTAAGAACAAGGAAAGCTGGGAATACAAACAGCACATTTTGCACACTGGGCAGGAGTCTCGATTTGCCAGCTGCACAGCCACTAAACCATTTCTAAACTGATGATGTATTAAAAGCAGAATCCATGTTTTCAAACAAAATATTTTCCCTAAATTTCCCTAAAAAAGCCCTGAATCCCATACTCTTGTTCCCTAAGAAGTTCTCATACCAACACTTTTTGAAAAGATAATGTTCAGAGAAAAAAAAGTGGTTCAAGTATTTTATTAATATTTCAGCCAATGCAAGATCTCATTACCTGAAAATACCTGCACAATATCAAACAAATAGTGACCAAAGACTCCACAATAAATGCCTTGTACTATAATGGTATAGAGTCTGTAATGACCAGGCCTAATAAAATCGCACAGATGACTGAAGATAATTTTCCATTTGTTGCAATGTATCAGCAGTCTGTTTGTTTAATAATCACAATAATGGTCAATAATAGAAAATTCAACTCCACCATATAAACAAGCATAGACAATTTACTAACTGGTTCATTTTCCCTTTCTTTTTCTAGTCTTGCAATCTCTTCTTGAAGTCTTTTGTTGTCAGCTGCTAAACCTTCTATCTGGAATTCATCTATATTAAACAAATCCTCTGGAAGAAGGAAAAAAAAAAAGGTGGGGGTTACAAATTAATCTCACTGAATATCATCACCTAACCTGAATATCTGTGCCTTAGCTTCAGCACAGTAAATATCCATTATCTGGACAATTATTTTAAACTACAAAAACAAACCCCAAGTAAAGGAAACCCAAAACCCAACCAACAAACCCAACAAAAAAACCCTTTTATTACAAAGCAAATAGGCAAAAACCCCCAAATAAACAAGAAAATAAATTAGTTTATCAGTCCTCATGTCATAAAAGAGTTCAAAAATCACTCCTGTGATGTCAGAGTTTCCAGCCTCTCATATAGCCCCCACTATAGGATAGTGGTTGTTAGGAAAGTTTCATCTACTCCAACTTCACAAGGTAGTCTGATTTGTATACTCATCCACATACTTCCTTGCCTCCCGAGACATCTTTTCCCTTACTTCCCTCGGTCTTTGACAAACAATGGCATGATTACTTTTTCCTACTAATATCTAGCAACAGTCTGGTAGCTTATGTTTCCTGTCCAACTGATAGGTCCAGCTTGCAACAGAAGTGTCCTTACTCTGGCTTTTCATAGGAGGGCACAGAAAGCGAGAACTATTTTTCCTCCTTGTTGTCATATTCTATTTCTGTAAGTGATGACATAAGTAAGTCAAATAAATCAGTAATTTTCCATGTCCCTCAAGACTAACACAGATGCATGCTGAATCATATATGGCAACCTTCACAACGGAGTTTGGAACTCTTGCAGACTGTTCTCAGAGCTTTTAGAGGCTGAACTTTACTTATCAGATGTGCATCCTCTGGTAATGTTTTTCTTTTTTGTTAACTTTGCTAGACAGAAACGAGTCATTTGCATAGATGAAATTTGCATCTGAAGAACTGTATAATGTTTTTCTGCCACAAAGCCATTGAAAACAACAGGGCTGCATAGGTACAGATGATGGCAGAGCACAACCTGTCTGTCTGCACTAGTAACAAAAAGAAGACAATTAAGTCAAAGTAACTGAGAGGTACTTTGGAATTTCAGCTTTTCTTACCTCAGATCACTTTCCATTGTAAACTGAGCAAAACTGATACTAGGAGAAAAGAAACCAGTAACACAAATACTTCATTAAAACATGAAAACTTACTTAATTTTGACCGCACTTCTTCATCCAATTCTTCAAAAGTATCTCTTCCGTTCATGAATTGCTCATAGCACTTCACAGAGTAGTCCAGGAAAAGCTGAAAAAAATTTTAAAAGTTTTCAACAATTCAAATTTTCTAATTAAATGTTCTGGCACATCATATAACACCGTCCAAACATCTGCTGTGAGTTAACACTGAGTTAGATCTGAATAAGACTAATAATCTATGATAAATTAGAAAGAAAGCAAGCTGCTGGATTTTTAGGTGCCTGAATTACATTGCCATCCTATTGTGTGGCTAGAAAATTAAACATTAGAACCAATTTTTACAGGGTAAACTGAGTAGATACAGGCAGAAGCCACCACATTTACAATTAAGTCACTGCCTTTACACTGTACTGCTGTTAACCTTAGAAGATTCAAGTGCTAAAGAAAAATATACCTGAGACTCTACTAAAACAATAAACAGCATAGTGACACCCTTTCTCCACAAAGGGGAACAGAAACAGTAGCAACTCAGAGAATAAGGCATTTCAATTTAACACCCTGTCTTCACCAATAGACTGGCTATGACACCTACTCAGGAAAGTAGTTGATCATTTTATACAATGCTACTAAACTTACTAGGGAACTCTGAATATAAAATTGAACAGAATATATAAATACAGTTAAAATTGTTGTCTCATCTATTTAAATTGTGTTGTTACAGCATATGGCAAAATTCAGTTGAACGATTTTGATAAACATTTACTTTTTACGGTACCTTATTATGTACAATTCCGTCATCTGTGTCTCCTCCCCAACTCTGTCCCTCATCAAACGATGGTCCATTTTCCCTCAGGGCAAGATACAACTGAAAGGCACAGGTGTACATACAAAGAGCAAGTGTGAAGATCCCCATTAGTTTTCATATTAGTTTCATGTTCATGATAAGAAGCAGAGTAACATTGGATTAGGATTTCAGCGAGCAGGGTGTAATGGTTCTGCTTCAGAATGTGACCTATCACATCAGGGTAAGGAGCCTGTGTTTTGTTGACTAAAAGCACATATGAAGAGGCATTAATTGGATATTCAACACTGCCAAATTGCCTTGTTAAGGCAAATGTGTCTTTTCACCATAGAGGACAGGATTTTCATGTGAGCCCAATTCAGCAGTGGTGAACTTCTGTCACAGATTCCAAATTTTGCTCAGACCTGAGCTGGCAGCAGAGTTACCACTATTAAAAACAAAAAACCCCACCCAAACACAACCCCTCCCACTCTATAAGAGAGTCACAGGACACTTCAATAATTGCTATTGAAAATTCCATCCTTAGACTTCAAGTTTAGGAGAAAATGGCAGATATATCTTAAGTGCAGAAGTTGACATGATTACACCCATTAACTTTTCACATTTTTATGTATAACTCATCATTCCCCCCCCTTCTCATACAGAAATTTATCCAGTGCCTATAGTTAAATAAAATATTGTCATGATAAAAAATTAAAAAGTCAGTTTAAAAGTTACTAAAAGTAAGTCTAAGGGCTAGCTCCCAGATGGCAGGTAAGAACACCTACCTTTTTTTTTTTTTTTTTTAACATATATACCAAAGATAGATTTTTAGAAAGCATTTAAGAGACCTGTATTGAAACTAACATTCCAGCCTGAAAAATGGAAATATTTGGCTTAAGACAACAAACAGTACCTTGACACAATCAGTTAACCAAACCAAAGCTGTCACGATCTGAGGCCATGTGTGTGGTGCTCCCACTGTATACATGGAGCTTTTTGACAAAGGAAAGGGGTATCTACAAGGCAAAAGAAAATAAATTTTTAATAGCTGTGGCAAATATGGATGAAAACAAAACAGCGCATTTTTACATGTAGATCAAGGCACAGAAGGAAGAACAAACTCAATTGTACTTCATACTGTACATCAAAGGGAGATAAGCTGAGTTCTTATAGCACTATTTTATTCAGTTATCGCGGGTTTCACATTTTGCGATTCATAGAATCACAGAATATCTCAAGTTGGAAGGGACCCATAAGGATCAAGTCCAACTCCCTGCTCCTTGCAGGACTACCTAAAAATAAATCACCTGACTAAGAGCATCATCCTTGAACTCTGACAGGCTTGGTGCCATGGCCACTTCCCTGAAGAGCCTGTTCCAGTGACCAACCACTCTTCTTGGTGAAGAACCTTTTCCTGATGTCCAATCTGAACTTCCCCTGACGCAGCTTCATTCTGTTTCCTCATGTCCTATCGCTGGTCACCAGAGAGAGGAGATCAGCACCCCCCCCTCCGCAGCGCCCCTTGAGGAAGCTGTAGACTGCGATGAGGTCACCCCTCAGCCTGCTCTTTTCTGAGCTGAACAAACCAAGTGACCTCAGCTGCTCCTTTGTAAGTCTTGCCTTCAAGACCTTTCACTATCTTGGTTGCCCTCCTCCGGACACTCTTAATAGCTGGATGTCCTTCATATATTGAGGTGCCCAAAACTGCACACAGTATTCAAGGTGGTGCCGCACCATTGTGGTGTAGAGTGGGAAAATCACCTCCCTTGACTGACTAGCTATTGAGGAAATAACCGAAGAAATGAACTACTTCTGCATATCGAAAGATTAGGAACAGTTAAGACCTCATAGAAAAAAAGTGTAAAATTCATGCACTCCTTAGCCCCTTCCTGTTCAGCTTAGTATGTTGCCTTTGTCTTGGTAGCAGACAGATCTGTCTTTCTCCTTCTAAAGCTACTGTGGTAAGGGCAGTAGCTTCCCACAGGAAGCTACTGCCTGAAGGGCTGTGGGAAAGGCAGAGATGGGCACTGCACTACTAAGGAGAAAGGAGTGGGTGCCCGGTGAGCATGAGGTGGTTTATGATGAGGCAAAGACCTCAAAAGAAAGGCAACAAACACAAAAGACGGAGCAATAGTCCAATGGACGATGTTCAAACTTCCAAAGCAGGTGAGCAAGCCTGAAGGATTTCCTAACATATGAAAATAAACTGATACACAGGAGTCCTGTTCTTAGAGGGCAAGATTCTTGCTTCTTGGGTCAAATGCACTTTGAAAACAGAAAAGCAGCTTAATGTCATGCAATTACAGAAAAGAATTTCAGAACAGCTGCATATCAACGTATTAATATTACCTATAAATACAGAACATGCAAAGGCTACACTGCTAATTACAGACATCCTCTCAAAATCTTCTACAAATAAAGGAACAAAGTAGTGCATATTTTATTCCATCTTTAGACTGACAGCTGCCCAAAGTTATTTTAAGAATATAGGACAAGAAGCTACTGACAAACTAACAGTTCTAAATAAGCACTCATGAGCCATTCTGCCTGAGAATTTTTAAAAATGAATTAAGTCCATTTTCTAACTCTCAAAAGACAACTTAAAGTGAGTTCTCAAAATTAGTGTTTTTATCCAGGATTACACTCTTAGTGCAGCAGAGTAAAGCCTCTTGAGAGCAACTTCCTTTTCAACATTTCAGCTAGGTCAGCAGTTTCAAATGTCACAGGTTAAAACAAAATTTTATTAAAATACTGAGGAGTGAGCAGAACAGACTTATACCTACATCTAAGGAGCCCTGGCACTTCGACACCACCATGGGCTCAAATCTACAGAAGTAAAATACACTTCACATTTTTTTTAATGAAACTGAAAATTCACCTTTATCAACAGGCAGGAGATTTTGTTTCTTGGAAAGTGTTGGTGCATTAATGACTCCAAACACTTACTAAACAAGACTAGAAATAAAACACCCAGCTACTTAGTGGTGGGGTTTTTTTGTGGTGGTGGTTCCCCCCACCTCAGTGTTCTATGAATGAACTGGATCCAACATTCTGAAATGGATTTTAGTTCTTGCATTTTAACAGAATGAACCAGAAGAGTATGTAAAAACCTGTCTCTCTCTTTCAAAGTTTGATATAAATAAAGATAATTAGATTTTACATTACAAAGCAAGCTTCCAAGAGCCTATAATTCTGCCAGTTCGAGTATAAAATGTACAGTGGAGTCTGAGAATCAGAGAGTAACCTTAGAGCTAAACAAAAGGGAAACAAAATAACCGCAACATTGTAGTTTCAGAATCTCCTCTGAATAAAGAAGCCTATCCCTTCTCCCCAGCTATCATGCAGAATTCTTGGCTTTTAAATTTCTAGCTGTATCATATCTATTCAGTACACCAGACTAACAATAATGATCTTACCCAAGCTCTTTAAAAATTCTGGGAATTTCCTCTTCAAATTTTGAGTCAGGCAGTTCATAAGAAGGGCAGAAAAATCCATAGACAAAAGTGAAGATTTTTAAAAAGTCCTTAACCGATGGAGACTGTAGTGATTTCATGGAAACATTATGGGCATAACCATTCTCAACAAGAAACTGAGAAAAAGGAACATGGCATATTAGTCATTAAATAAGATCTAAAGTTAAAACCATGAAAAATAAATATTTTGATAAGTATCTTTTACGCCTAACAAAGAACATTTAGAGTAAGTTAATAAGTTACCTCACAAAGCTGCTTGATACATTGTTGGATGAATGCCTTGTCATGAAGTGGCCTTGGATCCTTGATCTTTTCTGTACCAAACATACCATACTGACTGCTGCGTGACCCTCCAACCCCACTAGTCCTAAAAACAAAAAATAAATACAATTCTTGCGACAATACGTATAAAGAACAACTCTCTTAATGTTTAAGTCACTACAGTTGCAAAAGAAACATCAAAATAGCGTTTTTTAATGCAAAGGGATGTCTGAAGGTTTCTATACCTAGGATGATTGGAAAAACAACATCAGCCTGGAAGCCATGATGCACACATACTGCCTCCTAGATGAGCATTTTCTTCAGTTTATTGAAAGAAATAAAGTTGTATAGAGCAGAAAAATACCCCAAAGTTGAAGAAACAAAATGATGTAGGTAACTGAAAATAAAGACTAAAATATTTAAGAAAAAATTAAACGGAACAGATCTCTGCAACAATAGGGTCCTATGAAAGGAGATACCCGCAAAACATCAGGATGCAGAAAGCTGTGAACAAAGCTGAAAGATTATAGAATTTGGGAAGGTTTGCATCTTAGGGAGAAGAAACTAAAGGCAGAGTGTACTGTAGATATCATTCTTCTTGAAATAGGCAAATGTATTGAGGACCTCTTAAAGTCTGAGGTGCATATCATTCCCAAGAGGAAGAACAGCTCTCAAAGCAACTCCTGCTCCACAGCATTATTGTTTAGTGATCAAAGAGTGGAGGAACACAGACCTAAAGGTCTGCTGGCCTCAGATCCATTATTCCCTATAATGAAAATCTGTCAAGAGATAAAAATTACAAAATGATGTGGGACTGTTATGATTTTAATGTACATTACAAAGAATCAAAGCTATCAATACCTCTTGCCAAAAAAGCTGACTTTTCTTTCCAAAGTTCCAGATGTAGGTTTGCTTATACTCAGCTTCCCAAACGTACCTCTGTCCTTCCTGAGGGATAGGGAGAAGGATTAAAGTGACTATTTCTACCATTTCATCTTTTGCTCATATAAGAAAGCTATAAACACATGCATATAAGCTTAAGCTTCTTCAGCATAGCAGCATCTTAGAAAAGTCAACCGATTTTAATGCATTATTTGTCCATTATCAAAACTACTTCCACAAGAAAGTTTATAAGTACACATTTTAAACACACACCGGCTCCTAAGAAATATGTAAGAAAAAGTGTTACAATTTGAAATGTGTCATGGGTGTACAAGTAGATTAAAGAAAGTTTTTTGCAGAACTGGAGCACTTGTGCAAATATCCTTGGCTGCAGAGATATTTCTTCTCACTGCTCCCATTTTTTTTTTCAGTTGCTACTCACACACTCAAACACACTACCATAAACCTCTTCAGAGTTAGTTTTATATACCTATTCTTAGCAAGATGATTAGCATCACTTACATCTGAGGTGTTTGAAGACTGGTCTTGTTGTTGTCCTGCACTCTCAGTGCCATCATAGATTGCCGACCACTAGTTCCGGCAGTACTTGAGCTTCGTCTCATCTTGACTAAACTGTAAATCGCAATCTGCCAGTATTGGAAAATCCAGGATGTAAGAGTTGTTGCTTTTTTAAACACCACAATGACTTCCTAAAGGGTCAAAATAAGTAAGTAGAACTGTACTTTGGATCAACCAGCATGACAGATGGTTTCCAGAAATACTATGTTCTCTTTAAAAAACAAAACAAAAAAACAGACTGTATGTCAGACTCCAGAACTACATAGCAGCAGCAGCCACAGCCTTTCAAATTAAATATTTTATCAATGAAAGTGACAGTGCTTGTTCCAAACCTACTGTTTTGCCTTTATTTATATCAGGTCATTTCTAACTGAAAGCAAAAGCAAAACAGCTTAATAAGCTTTTCAGTCCAGTCAGCTGGGAGAAAGACCACACTAACATGACTACTGTTTCCAGCATTTTAGCCATTCATCTATTTCTTATCCACTAATTCTGAGGCTGCTTGTTGATTTTGCAAGTGATCTCACAGTATCATAGCACAATAACTGGAGAGCCTATTCTGAGATAACATGGGTATCTTCAGATGGAACACACAAAACGTAAATCAAAGTGGAAGTATTGAACTGTCCTCACAGATGGTATCATGTAAGATTTTGAGGTAAACGGAATTAACTCCACAAAAAATGTCAACTTTCACCCTCTACAGCAGATCTATTTTACTTGTGGGGTGGGCTCAAATGACTGAATTATAACTAATCGAAAAACCTTCTTTACAAACATTACCAAAACACGTTATCGATATAAATAGTGTTTCACGATCACAATTCTAGCTCCAATTCTCACAAACCGTGACAGAAGTTTAGCTTAGGCCCACTTCATAGGGTGGCTTATCCGTGACATCGCTTTCTCTGGGGAAGAAGCTGCATTCTTCCATTACTTTACCGGAGATCCACCGCAGAAAGAGTAAATTGCTTTAACAAACATACCAAGTGACTAGCTTAAGAGCAGAGTTCGCTAGAGTCAACACGGCAGCATTAAAAAGGCTTCCCCGCGGTACGCGGCCA